>CM023483.1:32873202-33177177 GCA_013339685.2 Hyalomma asiaticum | reverse complement strand
TAGTTGACGATGTCCCCGCGCGTCACTTCGAGTACACAGCTTTGGTGCCCGTCGGCGTCCGGCAGCTTCGTGTAGGGATCGACATCGTCGCACGTTCGCGCATTTGGTCACATAAACATCGTGCCGATACGATTAACTCAGGCTGATAATCTTTCCGCAAGGGACGGCGGCGACATTGCGCCTAGAAATTTAGAGAAAACGAAACAAAACGCGGTCGAATCAACGAATGTATGAACGGCGCTGCAGGGAACGAAACAAGAAGTGGTCCCCATGGTCCTCCAGCATGCCCGTCGCGCCGACAGCGGGGCAGTCGTGACGTCACGTGCAAGCTATGTATACTCTGCTTTGCTCTCGAACATCTTCAGAATAACTGATCAACTGCATCGCGTGAGCTGCAGCAATGACATTTGTCACTTACATGACAGCTGTGATCGTAATGTCAACGATCACAAAACTTGACAAATAAACCAAAAACTAAAATTCACACACTCAGTCTCAGTACTGCAATAAAAATGTTCACGCAACAGGATAGTTAACGCATAACATTTCAGAAAAACGAGATCACACACATGTTCACACACACAGCAGTCCGTGTGAACATCTAGGCGCTCGCAAATCTTCTCTTCTTCGTGCAGCAGTTATGATTACAGAGCATCGAAGGAAAGTGTACGCGATCGCATGTGCGCTATTTCACCGACACAGCTGGACATGGCACGTCGGCGGAGCTAGCATACATCAAGGACCACAGTCAACAAAATGTGGTTTTACTAAAGCGAAGTTTTATTGAAAAGGGAATCAAGCGACAGTCGCGAGTAGCGGGAACAGAGCCCAGCGGGACAGAAGAAAAGTACACGCACCAAGCACGAAGGGGTACCAAAATGAGCCGGAATAACCCACGGGGTAAATGGAAAACCATACCTGTTTAATTAGAAAACAATGAATTACAGTACCTAGAAAGAGATATCCGCAACAGACTTCGTTCACGCACTGCGCACAGTTCGTTCGTTTAGCACACACTGCCCGTTGGTCTACTTCGTCGTCGCAAACACATCGCTATTTTGCAGTTGTCTGCGTAGGACCACACTGCAGTGCCGACACAAACACGTACACAGGAATACAGCGTCCACACCTCGGTGTTCTCCGCACACGCGGAGTGGAGATACAAGCACATGGTCACTCGCAAACGCACGTACACTGCCGAGACTCCGGGAAACTACGTTCACGAGAGATGCCAGAGCCACTCCGTACGACCAGTCCGACCCCCGCGAATGACCCCCTCTATACCCCTCCTTTTTCATTGTCCCGTGCAGCTGTGCGTCTGCTTACAAAAGAAAACACACAAAAAATGCGTTTAGCCTCGCTCCCATGTCACTCACTCGGAGCGAAAGACGCGCTTGGAAATGCTGGGCATCGCTCTGCTGGGCGGCTGGATGTACACACATTTCCCAGAAGCACTTGCGCGCCCACGGGTGGCGCTGCGGTGCTTGAAAAAGGTCTATTCAGGTTGAATAAGTTCAGTTTGGCTTGGTTTGGCTTAGTTGGATTAGTCCTGTCTGAACTAGGCTTCAATTAATTACTCCTAATTAGGCTCCTTTGAATTATACTTAGTCTTACCTAACTAGTCCTAGGAATCCTAATTAGGCTCCATTGAATGAGACAGCCTTACCTAACTAGTCCTAGGGAGCTTCGTCTTTACTACTGCGTGGTAGTGTTATGCTAGCATTACATATCTTAGCGGAGTTTTCGGCAGATTTCCCAGTTTCACCAATAGCTTAAACAGCTTCACTGTTAAAATTGAAGTAGTGTATTTACGCATTAAATTAATCCATCCATCTTACCGCGTGTCAACGCACCTTATTCCACATTAACCTGTCGGCAAGGGTCCGAGTTGTGAAGGTCGTCCTTTCGAGTCATAGTAGTCGCGTTCGAGCCCGACAGCATGATTATCCCGTCTACAATCACTAATCAATAATTAACTAGGGGTTATACAGGACAAGGTGGAGCAGAGTTGATAGATGCGCTGTTTGTCCTGACGCCGCGTTATGCACAATATCGACGACAAGCAGCGCACTGACAAAGTAAACGCTCACACCTGCGAGCCTAAACGTGCATGACGAACGAAAACAAAGCTTCGGAGGATAGAAAAAAAAAGGAATATCGTGATCGCGAGAGCACGCGACCGAGCCCAGGCGCGAAGCGAGCAGGCGGCCACAAGCGCGCTGCGAAGAAACAGCCCCCGGTAGTCGCGCGCTTTTCGTCAGATACTCTGATACGTCGCTGAAGTCTGGTGACGTAACGCGGTGGGCGGGGCCCCTCCTTCGACACCGCCCTAAGGAGCTCTGTACCCTCTATTCCGCAGAGTTGAGACAGGACTGGAAAGGGAAGTTTTCCGGTCGCAATATCTTCGCTCCTAACAAACCGTTTTGAAAAATTCTTTCGGCTGTGAATTTCTGAGAGGCATTCAATACGCGCCCAGCCGTTTTCAAAATGAAGCCCGAGCGGTGGTTCAGGACCCCTTTAAAGAATAATGGTGGTCGTTACTAACTATACTTGCGTACGCGGAGGGTTATAAAGCCACCAACCTTGTAAGCCTGCCGCTAGCAAGGCGCGTTTTTTTTTTTCTTTAAGATTTCACTCGGAGACGGGCGACGTCGGTCAATGGGACGTGTTTCGCGGCATGGACTTTCCGCTTATCGTACCCCGGCCGTATTTGTTCATTTTCTTTACTTTCCTCATATGTGTCTTCCGCGTCTTCTGGGGACACGGGCACCCCGCTGCGGAGTGAAGAGGGGGGATGCTTGGACAGTGGTCGCGGCAGTGACACAGGCGGACCCCGGACGGCCTGGACCTTTAGGACGCCCTGCGGCGTTCCAGTGTACATGTACACAGGACCTTGTGAGCGCCTGCGCGCGCAAGGAGGAAGCTGGCGGTGGTTCGGAAGGCAGTTCTTCCGAAATTGGCGGACGAGCCGATGTGGAAACCCATCCCCAATTCTCCGTACCGCGGAGAGACAAAGCGTCCACCCCGCTTGCCTGAATGGAGGCCGCCCTTTTGTGCGTGAGCACGCGGTGATAGCTGCATATCGGTTGTTCTGTAGACCGCACCGCGTGCATCATCACGACGACCTGGGGTGGCTGGGCTGATCGTGACGGCGGCATGAGACGAGCCGGTGTTGACAGCCACGAAGACGCGCGAGCCTTTTGTTGTTCGGCGTCGGAAGCGCCGCTTTGTGGTCACTGGGTTGTGGACCACGCGTGCCGCCGAATGGCTTTTGTTCAAGCGTCCCTTCCTCGCACGCCGTGGGGTAGCACGCGTCTAAGAAAGTCGGTGCGGCTAGGCTTGTTTGACGAAATAGCCAGAAGCAGACGCGCGGATGGGCTAACTTTCCCATGGGAACGTTTCCTTACAACAATAACTCTTTCGGGGTTCCGAGTCTTTTGAGCACCGTTCGCTTCCTGTAACTGCGCCTGATCAGACGCGACGCGTGCGCATGTAACGCGTTTCACGTGCGCCATATCTTTACCATCGCCCTTCGGCCTTGGGTGACGTGGTTTGCTTTTATGTATGTGCTGTTTAGTGCTGATGTATGTGCTTTTTTTATTATTGTACAAACATGCCCCTCTCACTGTCAACATACTGGGTGGTGATTTCACCAATTGGACCGCCCCAATTGAGGAGGCGGGACAAAAGGTGGAATCGCTGCCCAATGCCAGAGCGAAGTGAAGATGATTCGCCGGCTGAGACGGTGAGGCGGAGCGGTTGTATTAATAAAGATGGTTCCGCCATGGGACGGGGCATGCTGGACGGGTGGAAAAAAGTGCTACGCACTGCCGGCTACGCCGGAGTAGGGTCGCCCTACGTATAGTTCAGCATCAGTTTTATTTTTATGTACGAGTCAACTCCATGTATTCTTTTTTGTATATTACTGTAAATACAGTTTTCGTTACCTTTTATTTAAACTGAAGTCTCTGAGCCTCCTCTTCAATTGCTACACGTTTGCCCGCGAGCCTATCGCCGCCATACCAGCGGCAGCCAGCTCCTTCCCAACTCGCACATGCCGTCTCGGACGGTGCGTTTAGGACGCCGAGCGGGGAGCTGGAATCCCGAAGAAGAACCTTCGGCACCATCGGTCTCAACTTTACTAACCTCTTCTGAACTTTCTCGAGAATAACTCCCTGGAATTGCTTAACGAGTGAACTGACGTTACGTGTCCCAGTAGCGTGGACGGTTCATCATTAAAGCCTGTCCACGGCGCAGAACGCCGCAATGCAAACGCTGAACGTACTGCTTTTTCTGTGACTGTCCTTTCAGGACATTTCTCCCATAGTAGAGTGCGATATACTCCGAATCGTTGACAATTTGTTCTAAACACATCAACTTTTAAGGTAGCCATCAAGAATGGGTTCAACAAATCAAAAATATGCACCAAAAGTCCGTAGCTCATTAACGTACATAATGACCCCGTGACATTGTAAGTCGATCTCATGAGTAATATTGAAGAAGAGGTGCGGCTCGTTGCCTCCTCCGACTGCGTGCTCTGGCCATATAGAGAAGCAATTATAGGCGTTAACTCCAGTACCATTGCAGATGGCGACGTGCTTATTTCACCCTACGGACGTACTCTTTCTCGAGGCATTCTGATTACTCCTGGCCTCATTCGCTTCTCTGAGGGATGCTCATTTCTTACCGCCCTGAATCAAACTCCCGAACCTCAACTGCTGCGCCCCGAGGGTCTACTATCATTTGTATTGTCGATACCCATCTCATAGGAATTGTTGCCCTTTCGACCGTACTACCCGTGTCCAAGTCGCCTCCACTCACTGCCTCTTTAGCACCGTTCTCGGCAACCATAAGTGCTGACCTTACACCTGCCCAGAGACACGATCTACTCTGCGTGTTCAGCAAGCACCATTCCTTGTTTGACGTCAATTCACCCGTGCTCAGTATGACTACAGCCGCGACTGTACGTCGGAAATGGCTATGATAGTCACTAAATTGCGATGATGATAGCATATGACATAGCGAAAAAACGGGTCAAAAGCCCCCATGCGGCTAACGCCCGCTTCGGATATGCGGATAGGGACCACATGTATGTAAGTTCAACCTTTGCAGCCTATGTCAAACCACATCCACGTGACGTTTGACTCACCACAGGTGCCGGGTTCGAATCCCCAGGTCCAGAGTTTGACTACCAGTTAAAGGTCTCTTTGCTTTCGCCTTTACCTTTCTTAAGCGACAGCTAAGGACTCCTATCGGAATTCTTTCATAGCTGTTCTAAGCTGGTGATACGCGGCGCGCTTTCCACCAAGATCGAATACCATTGAGGTCGGTGCGTAGAACAGCTGGGGATACGGAATACCGTCTTGGTCTTCCCTGACTGGTCAGTCCTGCTTGTCAAGGCAGGGCTCACCAATCAGGGAATTGAGATTGGTAAATTTTGCCTATCAAGGCGGAATTCACAGATTAGGAAGGATCAGCACGGAATAGCATTCCGTGTTCCGTGGTACGGTGCAGGCCCCCTAATCGCCGTTAAAAAATCCACGCATCTCCACGTAGTGAACCATGACGAGTGGGCGAAGCACTGGGGATCTTTCGGTGTTACCGTAAATCACCCGTGACATTGCCCACTCATGCATGTAAATGGGTGACAACGTGTGTGTAATTTACACACGCGTTGTCATTTATGCTCCTGGTCTTTATGAGGTTCCTTCTCTCCCACGTCGTAGATCGTGCCGAGTTCCGAATTACTTTTAGTTAACGCGCACGCTGCGAATCCTTGTGGTTCAACTACGCACAAGAGAAATCTCTCACCGGCACCACATTGCAGGTCAAATCTACTGCCTATATATATGGGGTGGCCGATGAACGGTTGTGCAGCGCGAGCAGTCGGTTTTTTCAATCAAGAAACTCGCTAGTAGACGCTGCCTGCGTCAGCGTTGTCTCTCGCGGGCGAGAGCGCGTACTCGTTCCTTGCCAGCTTGGCGCAGGAACGAAACAGGCTCGACCATAAGCTGCTTCGCATCTAAAATTCGGTTCTGATCGGGGCTCGACGACGATCGAATGTGCACGCGAGACACCCGTATTCGTACATGCGCTCAACCGGATGTCGCCGTGCAGGGACACTGCAACGTCTCGCCCCGGCCTTGCGGCATCTCGACCTTGCGACGGCTCCAGCGTTGCGTGTCACTTTTCTTCGCGCGACAGTATTTTCACTCCCTGCTTCCGCAATCCGCAACGGATGACTGGATTCCCGCTCCGCATCTCTTTTATTTATTATTTTTTTTCCTCTGGAATCCAGCATGTGTGACGACACGCCTTCCTCGTTCTATATTTCGCGTGTCGCTGTGCCGGCAATGTGTCGTTATGTATAGTTACGGCAAAGGCGTTCAATGCTTTCGCGGGGTGTGTATCACCTTCCCGGAAGCACTCAAACGTAGGAGGAACCCAGAGGCAGAGATCTTGATCAGGAGAAGGTGAAGGATTCGAGTAATAAGAGAAGTCGCCAAACTAGGAATCTATGCACCGGTGTAAACATTTCTACAAAGGACAGGACTTCTCTTTGTCAAGGCGGCAATATATCTTTTCTTTTTCCTTGTAGCACCGCTTTTGTAGCAACAACTTGATTCGGTCGGCCTGGTCGATTCATCTTGAATGTAATTTCAAAGCAGCGTGTGTAAAGAGACGACGACAGCAACAGAAAACAACTTCAGCAGCGTTCATCCTCTTGTGGTTGTTTTCTGTTGTGGTCTTTTTCGTCCCTTGGTACAATACTTCAAGGCAAATACTTAAGCGTTTTCATCTGCGCTTAGCTAACTCTCCCCCACCCGCAGGCCGGGCTATCCTCGTGCTTGCCCGAGGATTGTCCGGCCTGCGGCTGTGGGTCCGACCTGACAGACCCAATACCCGGCCCTGTCAACGGCGGATCAACGTGACTGCCATTAGCTCCTGCTACATGGCAATACAGCATGCAGACTGTCATGGCATGCAACAGAGCATTGACATGCAGAATGAAAACGTGTACTTGTAAGAACCAAAAAAAAAAAAAAGTAAATATAATCTGGTTGATCCCTCTGTCAATCGGTGAAACACGAAAGTGAAACCTGTGTTCACGACGCTGTGGAATGCGTAAGCGACAATCTGGCGAATCGAGGGGCGCGAGATGGATGGGTTACTCTGCACATGTCAAACCTTTGCAAGTAGGCATCAGCGGCACATCGATATTGCACAGGGATCCTCGACAGTTACACACAAGCGAAAGTTCTCGAACTGCTCACATTTGTCCGGAGGTGCTGCATTACACGCGCTAGAGCCCTGCGCGAACCTGCCATAAACCAGGAGCGCCCGCAAACGATGAAAACTTGCAAGCCAAACCGAACGGCTTGTCAGGGGATATAGTTCTGTGATCACACAGTCCGCTTCAGCGAAAGCAGCATAATTTGCTCGTCGACGACTGTCTTTGCGTTCTTGAAGCAGAGCGCGTCGAAACACAACTGACAACACAAGACAAATTTTTTGGCGACCATAGTTGTCCTACATTGCCCAAGCAACGCGCCGGCAGGACGCCACCCCGTCGCAAACCGCCGCTGCGATCGCGACGCAGACGCGCTGAGGCTACCGAAGCGCTAACTGCTAGCGCGCATTAGCACGGCGATCTGCTTCATTTCATCATTCCTATAGATGGCGGTGTCACCGCTGCGAACTTTGCGAACTAAGAGTGCTGTGAAAGGGAGGCGATGTTAATTTAGGAGTAATTTTGCTTGCTATATTAACATGCACTTTTGCTTTGCCCGGACATCAGTTAGATGCACATTGTGAAGCGGTGCAGTGAAGATATAAGGCCCGTACGTTCCCTACATTTACATTGTGTCTGTGCTGCGATCGGTAGCCCTTCCAGGTGCTGCACTGTAAACAAAAATTACCCGAGATGGGAGCTTTTACCAGCGCGTCAACCGAAAAAACTCCCATGCCCCAACCATTTACTCCGTCATAGCGGAGTGAATTCGGCGCATGACATCATTTTACCACCATTGCTAAGTGACGGAGTATAAAAACGACATGGCCTTATTATACTACCCACACGGAGTTTCAGTTCACGTGGCCCCAACCCCCACATGGGAGTTTTTAACAGCCGTCTTCGGTTGCGACGCTCTTGCGGCGGTGTGATGTGTGTGTGTATGCGCGCTTGAGCTCGCGCGTCTGTTTAGTGCTTCCGTGTGATGCTCCAGTGCATTGCTTGGTTCGACGAATCGTCTGTGGGATTTGTATCTGTGCGTGCTCGCACGTGTGCTTAGTGCGTCCAAGTGAAGCGCCACTTCGTTTTTTTAAACGAGTCTTGAGTGCGCAGTGAGTTTGCAACGGCCGATCAGTGTTCTGTGTAAACGTGTCAAGGCTCTTTCCACTGGTGACCGCTCTGCTCCTCCAGCCAGACGCCGAATGCCGCGCATCGACCAGACCACCACAGTGATGCGCGAATCGGAAATATTTTGTTACGAAGTGGCTGGGGCACCACCGCCCAGCGAGTGTTGACGTGGTTTTAGGCTTCCGAAATTATCAAGATTGGATGCGGACAAGCCAGGATTATCGGAAAGCAAACGTCAAGGCTATCGACCGGAAGGAGAAAGGACCAAAAGAATACCAAATTTACCCAGGTGGATCGAATATTAATAAAATTATGCAAGAAATTGTCCCGGACCACGCCTAGGCTTAGCTGGCTTCAGCAAAAGCTCATACATTGATGTAAACATAAACTCCCATATAGGTACCCGCAAGAGCTCCGCGATGGATGTAAACAAATACTCCCATAGCTACCCGCAAAAGCTCCTCGATGGATGTAAATACAGCTGCGGTCAAGCGGAGTAAATCTTTTACTCCGCATGACCGGAGTATATTAAACTCTCATCAGGGAATGCGCTAGAGGACAGGTCCATTTACTCCCATCTCGTGTAATTTTTGTTTACAGTCGTCGCATCCCTGGTGATTGTGGGTTTGACTCCGAGCGGGGGCTATTCTTTGCAATGTAACCGTGTGTTCATTTCTTCAGACGTCCACTTCCGTGACGGAAGTACGTTAGCGATTTCTTAAACGACCCCGGCATAAAACATGATCGTAGTTTAAAAAAAAAAAACATCTCTGGTACACGCACGGGTATATCTATCTGTTTATAAAAGTCAAACTCCTACTTCGGTCGGAGTTGTTGAAACGGAGAATGACAATGGAGACGACGCGGTTTCGACAAGAGGACTTGTTATGCCGCTGGACAAAGTCAACCAAAGCGCTCTTGCATGTATACCAACATTTAGGCGCACGTTAACTTTCTGGGCTCCACAATATCTTTTAATACTATTTATCATTCTTCAAAGTATAGTATGGCTTTAGTAATGGCTAGGAGGAAGCATATTAGGAAGCGGTAGGAAGCATTAAAAGTGCTTTCTCCTAATGCTTCCTACAGGAAAACGGAAACTGTGTGTTCGCGGCCGTGACCCCATCAGCGAACTGCTGAGTGGAAGCAGCTGTGATTAAACAAACGTCGCGACCATGACGGCTGTCGACAAAGATCGTCGCATGTAATATGCGGACCAGTAATCTCGTACCAGGCTTCTCGCCTTCACTCTCTCTCCCTATATATATAGCTGTCCTTCCCGTTGTGTATATACACGTACGCTATAGCGAGTCGACTAGTGTGTACACTCTTCCGTCACGCCGATGTAGGCGAGCGTTTCTCCGTTGCCTCCGGGGCCCGCCGATTTAAGGGTCAGCGATCGGTGGTCTTTGCTTCCGCATATACCCATGCCAGCGCCTCCTCCCTACATAAGCACGCGAGGATTGTTTGGACACCGAGCCTGTAAGAACGGGCGTTCTCGCGCAAATACGCTTAGAATGTGCCTCCTATTGAGGTGCGGAAAGCTGTACGCTTTCGCCCCTTCATCGTCGACACTGTGGATTCGTTTTCTCCATTTGCACCATGAAGGATTCGACTGCGCTGCGGCCTCTCAAGTCATGCAGAGATGCGCAAGTTTGAGCAAGGCATGGTGCAGCAAGGGCAGTGTGCCCGAAATATTGGAAGACATTGTTCCAACTCGAATATTAGACACTGAAACAACGATGATTTGAGAAAAATAAAATTTGTGTTCTGTAAGTGTGCGGATCGTCCTCCAAGCTGTGCGCCGTTAACGTTTCTTGCAGTGGTTATGAATGTTCATCTCGATTCTTTTTCTTCAGAAAAAAAAAAAAAGCTTTTAGTTACTCAGGTTTCGTAGTTTCACGAGCCTAAATTGCATCAACGTGAACCACTTTACGAGCTTCAAATAGATAACGTTAAAATAGGCCTTTTCGTAGCGTGCGTAGATGACGAAAGGGAAGAGGAAAACACACACGACATATGCATATAACGGCGCCTCTGTGCCTTGTGTGCCTTCTTTCATCACACCATCTACGCGCGCTGTACGGATTCTTCGCTATATATATACCAAAAAGCCCACATCGCATCTCTCGTTAAAAACATGCGGAGTCGTACGGGTCAAGTGGGCATGAGGAACTGAGTGTTGTGAACATTGGCGCTCGCACAGACAAATGGTGCTGAAAATGAAGCCACCCACGACAAACGACAGAAGGCAGCTACATCGAAATGGATTGCCATAAAAACCAGCCTTAACACCTACTTCACCGGCCTACGTCACGAAGATGCGGTGGCTCTGTCGTCGGGTGTTTTGGTTTCGCATGGTAGGCATCCGCCGGCGCGCCTATATTCTAGCCACCATACCGTAGCAGCCGCTGTGTTTTCGCTGGTGCGGGTGCTGCTTACCACCGTGCAATGAAGAAAAAAGTGTGCACCGATGAGCCGCGCCGTGGGTTGGTTGTACAGCAAAGAACAAGAAATGTGGGATAGGTTTTTATCGGTTTCCTGTTTATGTCTGTCCTATAAGGAATGAGACGAACCTGTAATGCCGGCGCATCAGTTATGCGCCAGACATTTTCGTCATGGCTAAGCTTATGTGTAATTATTTAGCGGTTAGTGCGGATTGTTTAATTTGAGGGAAATATCCTTGTCATAAGTTTTTCCACCAAGTTTCTTGGCATAAACAAAGTGGGGACAACGAGCGATGACGCTCCCGAAATTTTGGTTGGGGATAGTGCTAATAACGCAGTGTAGTGCTAATAACATAAAATTTAAGTGTATTAATAATGTTGCATTTAAAAAGCCACTTAATGTACGTACTGCGATTTTTTATCGAACATAAAAAATTAAAATAGATGTTTTTCTCAAATATTCAAGGCCTTCAGCATGTGGAAAGGTAAAGGAAACAATTAGGAAAGGCAGGGAGGTTAGCCAGATCACACTTCCTTTTCGCCGCCCTGCACTGGAGCATCACCCACGCACTTGCACTTGTGTGCGCGCGTGTGTGTGTGAGAGAGAGAGAGAGAAAGAAAACCAACCGATCAGGCGAGCGCATCGTTCCTATCTCTTTCAGTCCCTTCCCCCACGGACGTTGAGCCGTGCTCCCGACATGGGCTGCAAAAATTAGCGTCCTTTCGTAAACCGAACCGCAACAACAACAACAACAACAACAACAACAACAACAACAACAACAACAACAATAACAACAATAATAATAATAATAATAATAATAATAATAATAATAATAATAATAATAATAATAATAATAATAATAATATAATCGTGCTCTGCGTATGAAAATAATTGATGCTGTACAAAATGACTCCATTCAAGTAGTAAGCCGTCTTTTCAACTCTCTTGCGTACTCTAGCCTGCTAACTGCACCAAAGTCGACTGTGCCGCATCTAGATTTCCTTTTTGCAGTATGCGTGCGTTACGTATTACGCGGAAGGGTCCGACATCTTCAAACGCAACTATGACAATGGGTGTTGCGCCAGGATTGGATACACCCGGACGAAGCGCTCAAGTGGAACACCGTGCTGGTCGTACCCCTGATCAGGCCAGTTATCGGCACTTGGCAAGTAAG
This sequence comes from Hyalomma asiaticum, assembly GCA_013339685.2. Lineage (NCBI taxonomy): Eukaryota > Metazoa > Arthropoda > Arachnida > Ixodida > Ixodidae > Hyalomma > Hyalomma asiaticum. The sequence goes on along the minus strand of CM023483.1, from coordinate 33,165,196 downwards.
GCAGGACCACGTAGATTTGAATAGTGCGAAATGAATGAAAATGTTTCACAAAAGGCGAAACCTCTTGCACCAGGAGCGCTGCAGCACAAAAGAACCCAACCTCCTCTGTGCCTCCCAAGCCCCGGAGCGCTTCATGTCACGATCGCCTCTTTTGCACTAGTTCCGTGCAGCAGCGCCAATTCCACAGGGCCATCGAGCGCACAATTCTTCCAAAGCAAGACGAGATGCCATTGTTCGGGCATGTACCTGCGCACCGCTCCTGCCAATAGGAGCCCCACATCCTCCTCCTTCCAAAGCTGCAGGAGCCACTGCAGCGCCCATCATTGGCAGACGACATGGCGCGGAAGGACATGTTTAACGTGTGTTCGCCCTCCTGATTGGCCGAAGAGACCTGTAGCTTCCACAATGCTGCACAGAACTAATGAAGCATAGTGTAGACTCTTTCACTGTTTACAAACAAACGCATCCCTCGCATCCCCCTGGCGACTTCCGGCGATGGGCACGTGCTTGCGTCTTTTTGTACTCCCGGTGGAGGTGAGGAAAACAACAATAGAACACAGGATCGCAGCGCGGGGGGACTACAGCGACCGGAAGCGACCACAGCGGGACCACAGTCAGCGGACCAGTTGGGGACCACAGCGACCGGTAGTATCCTGGGTGCGCGGACCGGTTTGCGGCTCGCCGGTTGGGTGCAGCAAACAAGCTCCGCACCCAACAAGCTCGCCCGCCTCTGTGCCCGCATTTGCTGTGTAAAAGGATAGAAGGGATGGTTGCGGCAAGAAACACACCGCAGGATCTCTTGGATGTGCTGTGGGTGTTGTGTACCGCATCCCCTTGTCCTGTGGCACGTCCTACATAGGACAAACAGGCCGATGCATCAACGACCGAGTTCGGGAACATGCGAGGACAATAAAAAAGTGCGTACTTATCAGCACATTGCAGTGCCTGCAGATGTGAACCACGTTTTTCAGACGTAGAAATTATCGGAAGGAACAAGAACCCTATTGCCACAGAAATTTTAGAGGCACACCACATCAAGCAAAATGGTGATAGCTGTATCAGTGAACCTTCAGTATCTTTGTATACCCCAGAACGTGCCTTGCTCGATAATGTCATTTAATTTTGAACCAACCTCTCATGTTTTCCTGGTTATGATTTGCGCATGTCACACTTCTCAGCAGTGCCATATATGCAGAAGCGTGAAGGCCAATAAGGTATCAGTTGGTAGTGGCGCTCGTCCTGTCTTCTGCCTTCCTTTTGTGGTGTGGAAATTTGCGCCTCCTTGTAGAAAATATGGGCTGCCCTGTCATAGCGTGCCCCGGTCATACCACGATTTCGGACGCGTAAAGCCACAATTGTTTCAGTGATTCAGGCGAAGGCCTCATATGTCTCATGTGAAGGTGAGCTTGAAAAAACGGTGGCAGAAAAATATGGCTCTAGCAATGAAAATAAAGACTCATCTTGTTCAATATGGGGTACGAATGTGCGACTTGCATCAACGTATATACATGACCGATAGGCGTAGGCGTGCGTAGTTTTTTTCATTAAAAAGAACGGGGTGGTATATGGGTGGGCTGGATCGACGGATGGATGTTATGAGCGTCCCCTTTATAACGGAGCGGTGGCCCGTGAGCCACCAAACTATACCTTTATTTTTTCCCCTCTACAAACGCTTATTTTCCCGAAACACACATATTTTACCAACAAATATTTCTCTGCTTCTACCCATTTTAGCTATTAGCGTTCTGCTGCGAAGTAACAATCTTATTCGAACTATCTCGCCTCAAACCTTTCCCTCAAACCTATTTGCCTCAAACCTTTCCGTGATCAATAGTCATCATCATCATCGTCATCATCAGCCTATCTTGTGTCCACTCTAAGCGCCTCCTATTTCTATCACCGACATGTCCAACTTTCCTGTGCTATCCCTGGAACCCATGGCCTCGTGCGGGGCAGTGTCCACAGATACAACTGGGTGGATATCCGCACATTGTATCAAAACGTGATCTGTCGTTTCCCTGGCTTTTCCACCGCACGTACATGTATACCCTTGTTTATTGAATTTCGCTCTGTAGCTTCGTGTTCTCAGGCATCCTGACCTTGCTTCAAATAGTAAGGCGCTTGTCTTTGAACTATCATAGAATTTTTCTCTCTTCACTTCGTCTTTCCCTTTTCTGTAGTTGCTCAATACCGGTTTGTTCTCCACCTACTATCCAATCCGACTTTTCCACCGCTCTGACCATGCTCTTAACGCTCTATTCCTGCCCCATCCGTTTCAGTACTGGCTGTATGCTTACCGGTAAGCTCAGCTCCACTGCAGCAACCCCCCCACCTCCCCCTCCTCCCAACTCACCTCCTAATGAGTTCCTTAGTGGGAGGTCTGCCCCGTACCGTTATATTGCATTGCGCTTTGACCCTGCTATCGTTATAACATTCATTATTATTTTTATGCTTGGAAAGTGTGTATGATGAAATACGTGACGTTTGTGACTACGTAAACCTTATTTCCTTATTGATGTCTACGCAGTGTTTCCCAAATTTAAGGAGCCTAGGATGAATATGCGCAAGTAATTTCATTGGGCATGTTTACAATTCATGGCTGCTTGCGGCTCCTGCCAGTTAGCAGCCATAGCACCTCTATCATGCGGTTTAAAGTTCTTAATTTCGGATGTGTCATATATATTCTGTAAGGGTCGTCGGAATGAGACGGGGAATAGGTACGCCAAGGTAGTCAAACAGGCGCCGGAAAATACGCGCATCCACGCGGTGAACAGGGGTGGCAGGAGGAGACCATTGTGACGCTGTATTGTGCAGCTGGTTCGGCGCCCTCACCCCTCCCCCGCAGCGTGGTGGGCAGCAAGCGTACCCACTGTATGGTTGTCATTGGTTAGAGCAGCGTCGGGGTGTAAATCGCCGCTTGTGATTGGCTGTGAGAGGTTAAGGGTTGGAGCGACCGGTGTATATAAGGTGGCCCCTTTTGCCTGGCAGGGAGATCGGAAGCCAGAGACTGGAAGCAGGACTGGAAGCGGAGGTTGGAAAGGCTGAAGGTAAGCAGTAGGTTGGAGGGTAGCCCGAAGGTTGGCGAGGACGGAGTGGATAGCGCTAGAGAGTACATCTAGCACCACTCCGGGTGGTGGTTACGGTCGCAGGAGCAGTGCGATGCACTGGGGTCGGCTCTGTCGAATGGAAGCGATCGTTCCACCAAGGTCCTCCCCACCGGGGTTCGGGCGCGGATAGTACTAGAGGGGACATCTAGTACGAGTCCGGGCGGTGGTTGAAGTCGCTGGAGAGGTGCTATGCACTGGTCGGCTCTGCCGAATTGGAGCGACGGTCCCACCGCTAGGCCCTACCAACCGATGGCTTCACCTAGGTTCTACCAACCGAAGCTAAGTCACCTTACTGTCTGTCAATGTGTTATGTACTATCTGTCTCGTATATAAAGTCTCGTGTTGTGTTTGTGTGAAAGGCCGGTCTCTTTCAAGTCGACAACGCGACGGCGGGCAGATAGAAGGAAGGCTTCCGTCCATCCTTCTTCGCAGCAGCAACGCTAGCTGGAGGAGCTCGGCTCCAAAAGGAACGAAGAAGAGAAGCAGGAAGGAGGAGAAGGTGGGAAGAGAGGACAAGTTCCTCACCTCACTGTAACAAGGTCACCACGACTAGAGGTCCCCTTCTCTATGTAGAATTACCCTCCCTTCCTGAAATTTACTTATTCCGTATTTTGGTTGTCGCTTGGGATATGCTATTTGCGCTGCTGAAGCAGATTATAGCACAGGAGAGCGAAGCAGCTCATTTTCTCCTTTTCAAACTTGTACGCGTGCACGTGTTATCGCGTCATTTACTTTGTTGCTCCCAACGCTACCACGTCAGGCGTCCTTTGTCACTGATTTCTATTTCTCAATGCCAGCTCTCTCAAGTTTTTTAACGCCCTTGTTTACCGTGGATGAATGGAACCCTGTCATAAGGGCCGTCTGGCGAAATTATTAAATAAAAGGAACTTTAAAAACATCAGACAAAACGTTTTTAATTATTTGCCGCAGTTAGCGAACCGAAATGCAATTTGTTCATAATCTTTCCGTTCTAAGTTGGAGTTGGTCGCCTGTACTTATTTTTTATTTTTTCTTAAATGTGAAAACAAGGGAAGGTATGTTGCGTTAGAGCAGGCTAGGAAATGTTGGGCATTAAAGGGGAATGGATGATGATAATGATGATGATGATGCTGATGATCCTTGATATGCGAATTTTCGCTCAGCAGCGCATGTCGAAAAATCACGAACAGCAACAAGAAAGAAAGAAAGAAAAAGCGCGTCCCTTAACCTTTTACACGATTTTCCACGGCATTCGTTGCGAGAGAGAGAGAGAGAGTCCCTCAAGAGATATTGTGCATTGCCTGCCTTTTGCCCCGTTGTCTCGCAAAGACCTAAGCGCTTTTAATTTACTTGACTACCCTCATTTTTTTTTTTTTTTTGCGTACACAGTCTGATTTCTCGCTTTTCAAGAAAACGTTGCACCCGAGTGAGGAATGCTACGGTCGTGTCCCGAGCCCAAAAGAAAGAATGCGCGCGCAGGAAAGCACACGTGACAGGGCAGCTGAAAATCCTGACGTCTCCGTGTGGTATCAGCGCGGCTGTGCAGTGAGCTAGAGGGTGTTGAGTGAGCTCGGCCGAAAAAAAAAGGAAAAAAAAAGAAAGAGAAGAATGTCGCGGTGAGAAAAGAAAGAGTTGAGCTTTTCCTGTTGTCGCCTCGCCTTTTAAACGACCGCCAAATGCGCCGACCAGCCTTTTCAAGCCTGCCTATGAGGCCTGTGTGCAAACGAGCAGCAGGCGCATAGGTCGAGTGCACGCTCACCTGTTGTCAGGTGGTACGGGGACGACCGTGCCACCGGCTCGGCGTTGAAGGGCCACGAGGATCATTGAAACGGTGAGTGGCAGGAGCAAGGGACTACGAGAAAGGGGGCACGTCTACAGGTTGGTTATATTAAATTATCGAAGCTTTGCGCCTCCTATTTGGTCCCATTGTGCACTGCGGTGTTTAGTGTGTGTATATATATATATATATATATATATATATATATATATATATATATATATATATATATATATATATATATATATATGGGGGCGCAAGAAGGGGGCGGGGGGGCGCATCCCGAAATTTTGGGTGGGTGTAATGTTAATAACGCAGTGTAGCGCTAACAACGTAAAAGTTAATTGTATTAATAATGTTGCATTTACAAAGCCACTTAATGTACATACTGCGATTTTTACCGAAAATAAATAACAAAAATAGATGCTTTTCTCAAATAGTCAAGGCCTTCAGCTTGTGCGCCCCTTCTCCACCCTCGAAAGAAATTCCGCCTGCGTCATACTTCGCGGTTATACACTGCTACTGCACGTGATAGAACCATGCAGTGTTGTACACGTTCCTCCAATATACGAACAAAAGCTCGTTCCTTCCCAATTTTGTAACTAGTTCCCGTTAAAACTCGAACATTGGAACGTGTCATTACACAATCGTTACATCTTATTTTAAACTGGCAGATAATGTAGGATAATCTTGGGGCGATATAAAGAGAACACCTTAAAACTCGCATCTAAACATACGTACATCGTGCGAACTTGAATATCACCAGCAGCACATCATCTGGAGATAGAAAATATCCTAAGAAACGCGACTAGGCGTGTATCTTCACGGAGCGCCAAACATACTCCAGACATGTCTGTTGCGATGTCGCCGCTAGTTTATTATAAGAGTGACACATAATGGGCAAATAGAAAGTTACTCATATGCACAAGTGCATGTGAGCATAGCAAGCATGCATTTAATACTGAAAGCTAGAAATACACCTTTCGATTTACATTAGCACATAATTGTTCTTGTCCCACGCCACTACATACTCGAAAGAGATTCTCCTATATGTCGTCAGCATCTCTTGTCCTAAACTTTTTCGCTCGAAATTAGTGGCCCTTTCAGTGTTTTCATAGTGAAATTGACAGTACCGGGTATATTCCTCTTACTTAGTTTTCACAATTTCAAAACATTTGTGATACTGTTTTTTTATTTATGGCGACGCGCAAGTATGTCGATGTGAACAACTTGAACAGCATGGCTATCTAGCGAGTTTATCGGCAGATTATATAACGTGAGACTATTACTTCTTTTCTTCGTGGCGTATAAGGAATACGTTGTTTTATTTTTCTATTCAGTTCTAATAGCACCCCCACCTTCATGCAATGACGATATGTCGTTGAGGTGTAGATAATAAATAAATAACGCCTCACATCCATAATTTCGTTGGACGGCTACAAAAAGTGACGCATCCCACACAAGAAAAGTTGCAAGCAGCACAACAGCACAACCCATGTAGCAAAAACGTGCAGGGGCGCTTTTCTAATGTAATATCTATTGTCAATGACAAAGTAACACAGTGACCAATTTATAATTAGAATGCAGAACCCTCTTTTTTTTTCTCGTTATGCGAATAGGAATGAACAATAAGTTCAATAGCTTCTTAAGGTTTCGCGCCGATGTCTTGGACGCTTCGATAGTATTTTTTGATGGGGCACGCGCCAAACATTAGACTAAGCACAGGTGTGCGATGTTTTCATTTCCCTTGAATATCGGGGGCAGCCATGACCAGGGGGCAGTCTACATCATCAGTCATTCTAACAGAATCCAAATGCCACAGGAGACAAGCTGATGTTCGGTGCTTTTCGAATGTCAAGTGAGACTTCTCTGCGGTGCGTCTAGCGTTCAGAACGACCCTTGGTTGCTGTTCAGGCAGGCTAGCTGAGAAACGAAAAAGTACATCTCCGAAAGTTCTTCCCCCGCGCGCTTCCCTGTGCCAAAGGCGGGTGCCTTGAAGTATAAGACCAGGATTGGTTTACTGGGTAACAGCGAGTGGGAGTCTCATGAAATCAGCCTGAGAGTGTAGCTAGCCTCAGTGGCATCCAGACGAAGGACGGAACTTCGTATTTGCCTGGCCGGACGGCGCGTCACGTGACCGCACATCACCGATTCGCTTCGTCCGCGACCCGCGGACACGGATAATGCCAACCGTTCTTCACACCCAGATTCTGGCGGGGGACAGCTGCAGCTTTAGCGTGTCAACACAAAGTGCACTTCTCCGCGGAGAGGAGAAGTGCACTTATAGTGCACTTCTCCTCTCCGCGCGACTGTCGTCGGCTTGCCGGTGGAGGAGAAACCCTTTCGGTTGAGGTGTCCTCACTGAGAGACAGTTACCGTGCACTCTTCACAATATTTTCCTCACTTCTTTAAAGGGCCCATGACAGCTATTTTTTTGTTGGAGACCTTTATGTTCTAATGAGTAGAACAGTGTCTTGTAATCACGGCATGGAGTGGCAAATTCTCCAGCGTGAAGTCTAATTAGTCACAGCATCATTAATTTTGTTCAGTTTTATGAAGCTTCGAAACGCGCGCCAAAACCTGCAAGAAACTAGCGCCGCGGGGCTAGCGCGGCGGCTGTCGGAAGTGAGCGCATGCACTGATCACTTGAGCTCAAGATTCGGTGACGTTGCGGACAGCGCGAGCGCCAGACCAGCTCGCCACACTCGCTTTGCATCATAGCGTGTGTACAATGTACGCTTGAGCGACCAACACGGAGAGGAAGCAGAAAAATGCGGCTTTTGGCGTGGCCTCCGCGATCGGCTGCGAGAGCCGATCTTGGAGGCTACGCTCGGAGGCCATAGCGCGGCGCGCCCGTGTCTCTCTGTGACGTCACGATATCAACTTACAAAAGTGAAACGTCACAGATGGCCCACTAACTGCGTCACACTAGTGGTAATGTCGCGAGGTGCTGCAAGCTCGGATGAGCATTCCCGCTTACTTTGAAACCATATTAAAATTACTTAGAGGCGACGTTCGCCGCTAATACTTGGTCAAGATTGCCTTCGTATGCAGGAAAACCAATTAACGCAAGCATCTCGCGTTTGAAATTTTGGTGTCATGGGACCTTTAACTACAATATCTCTCTCTCCCCTTCTTTAAGAATCGCTATCAGGAGAAACCCTCAAACCATTCTTTTGGTAACTATAGTGGGGAGACTGCCCTGGAAAGTAGACCGGTTCTCTGGCTCTGTCGCCTGCTAGTGCTTAGTCTGCCGTGTGGATGCACCTGCAGCCGGACAGTCCGCGGAGTACCCATCTGCGTCGACGAGAAAACCGGTTTCTGTCCTTCGTCTGGATGCACCTGTAGCGTAACATCTAGCGTGGCTCGCTTCCTGCTCCCAGCGTTGTGCTCCGTGATGGATGCCAGGGCACGGCCGGTCTGTAGGCGCGCGCTCAGACCGGCCGTGGCCAGGCACGCCGAGGTCCACCGTAAACGCATTCTCCTAACCGCAGCCGGAACCGCATTCTCAGAACCAATGCGCAGAACGGCGGTATAGTAAAGCACGCGTTGACAGTGCCGATGGATGGATGGATATTAGGAGCGTCCCCTTTATAACGGGGCGGTACCCCGCGGGCCACCAAGCTCTAGCTTCATTTCTTTTTCCTCTACAAACATTTCTTTTCCAGTCACACATATTTTCACAACTAATTTTTCTCCTCGCTTCTGTGCGCTCCATACCTTTGCGCCACCAATACTCTAAGCGCCTTTTACTTATCTCTATCGCCGACATGTTCAGCTTTCCCGTGTTACTCCTGAAACCCATGGCCTCCTGTAGGGTAGTGTCCACAGCTACACCTGGGTGGACATCTGCACATTCAATCAAAATATGATCTGTCGTTTCCCTAGCTTTTCCACAGCACGTACATGTATCCCTTTCTTTATTGAATTTCGTTCTGTAACTTCCGGTTCTCAGGCAACCGGACCTTGCTTCAAACAGTAAAGCGCTTCCCTTTGAATTATCGTAAAATCTTTCTCTCTTGATTTCGTCTTTCACTTTTCTGTAGTTGTTCAATGCCGGCTTCTTCCCCATGCCTGCTATCCAATCCGACTTCTCCGCGGCTCTCACCATGCTCTTAACGCTCTTTTTCGTCCCATCCGTTTCGTTACTGGCTGTATACTGGTAAGCCTCCTAGTTCTCTTCCTCCATTGTGAGTCAACGTTCTTCCTATACAAATACCTCAATACTTTCGCTGCCCATCTACTTTCTTTCATATTCCTTAATCTCTGTTCGCACCTAATTTTACTCTGAGCTTCCCTTCCCTCAAAGTCAGATCATCCCATATCCCCCTTAACAGCCTCATTTGTGGTCTTCCCATGGGCGCCCAATGCGGGACGTCCGAACGTCCTCTGATTCACGTCCAGCCCTGATTGTACCTCTGACCTCATGCACACCACTGAGTTTCCGAATGTAAGTACTGGCACCACACATTTCTACAAACCGCGAATTACCTCGTACCTGTTGTAACCCCACAGCGCTCTATGCTTCATTAGTGCGGAATTATTTTTTCCTTTAACTACCATAGTTTTTTTTTCTTGTACTTCTATGCATTTATTCCCATCATTTATCCATATCCCGAGGTATTTGTACTCTCGTACTCTGGGTATCTCCTCGCCCTGTATTGATATGGTCTGATCGTTGCTGTCATTTAATATCATCCAGCCGCATTTTGTCACACTAAATTTTAGCCTTAAATCTTCACTTTCCCGACCACATATACTAACCAGACCCTGCAAATCAGTTCGACTGTCTGCGAATAGCACAATATCGTCTGCATAAAACAACCCGGGGAGCTTTTGTTCTATCACTATACCTGCCTGTCTGTACGACAGCTTAAAACCAATATTGCTCATCTCCAATGCTTTCTCCATTCTCCTCATGTAAAGCATGAATAATAGTGGGGACAACGGGCATCCCTGCCTCAACCCTTTACCTATATCGACGGCCTCCATTCTACCATTACTCGCCATACCTTCCCATTCCACACATACTGTATTTCCACTGTATATTTCCTTTAAGAGCCCTATACAGTCATCCCCTATACCAGCCCCCCTATACCAGCCTCCCTATACCAGCCTTTGTTCGCCGAGGGAGCCGTGGCGGCGGGATCCGAAGGGACGAAGATACCGCTGTTGGCTGCGGTTCGACCTGCATTGCCGTACACGGCTGGCTGACAACTAGAAACTGGTGTGACCGCATTGTTTGACTGCAATCGCGGAAGGGGAGCGTCGTCGCCTTCGTCGAAGACTCGAAAGCACAGAGAGAAAAGAAGTGACGCTTTGCGTGTGGTTTTCGCCTATCCACCCTACATGATGTTCTGCGTTCGTGCGATCGTCTGTTCAGTACCGTTGAACGTTTACAGACAGAACGTCGTTCCCTGGGCCGTTCCTTCGTAAATTTAAGGCGTTCCCATTGCAGTTGTTCGTTCCTGCCAAAAAGAACGCCGTTCCTTGGAACGACGTTCCGTACAGCAATGGAATAATGACGTTAACTGTCGAAGACGTCAGCTATTGTTAAAAATGAGTCGCGTCATAAGTTGCTGATAGCAGCGATAGTTATTGGTTAATAAATAAAAGGAATTGAATGAAAAAAAAAAACTCTCTCAATAATAGATTTATTTTTTTGTGTACAGTTTCAAGGAAAGTATTACGCTTTCTCCTCAGTTTTTTAGAAGCGAAGCTTTCTTGTCTCACTGATTCGCACATGAGCGCCGCAAATTGACTGCAGGAAAGCCAGCTTACGCAGTGGAGCTGTATGGGCATCTTCGCGCAAGTTAGAACGACGGCGCACGACAGGACGTACCATGGAACAATACAGCCAACGGTTACAGTTGTACCGATAAGAACGACGGGAAATGCAGCGCTGTCCAGACGAACCGTCTGTCTTCTTGTGCAGTGACCTTAACATAGATGTAGCGAAAGAGCGCGGCAGGTCGAGATGTTTCATGCTAGATCGCCACTCGTTGAAACAAGATGCTACGGAGTAAATTTTCGAGAGAGGGTTTGGTGTACTTGCTGAACTTGTACTCAGTGCACGCCTTCTCCTTCTTCACTTCCTCGTGGAGCCGAGCTCCCCTAGCTGACGTTGCCGCTGCGACGTAGGATGGGTGGAAGTCTTTCCACTACTGCCTGTCCGTCGTTGGTTGTCTCTACTTGAAGGATGGAGACCAGCCTCTTTTCACACAACCACAACTTGACTTTATATGCAAGACAATTTACATTCACATTTACAGACAGCGGCTCGGTTGGCAGGACTTAGGTGTGACCGTCGCTTCAATTCGGCAGAGCCGAGCAGCGAGCAGTGCATAGCACTGCTCCTGCGACCAGAATCACCACCCGGGCTCGCACTGGATGTCCTCTCTAGCACTATCCGGTCCGACCTCGCCAACCTTCAACCTTCCAACCTCGCTTCCAACCTCCCCCGAAAGGGACGAGGGGCCACCTTATAAACACTGGTTGCTCCGCCCCTGAATCCCTGACAGCAAAGCACAAGAGTTTTCACACTGGGCACTCCTCCTACATCCACCTCCCTTTTTACTGCACACTTGGCCACGGCCGGTCTGGACGCGCGCGTTCGCTCCCTCCTTTACGGCCTGCGCACGGGGGGCTGTTTCTACCTATCGCCGCAACTTGGCGGAGGCGCTCCGAGCCATCCCCCTCTAAACAATTCAAAGAGAGAAAAAGAAAGAAAAATTATTAAATTTTCTTACGAGACTGGTGGCGCACATGTCACCGCGCCGTTATAAAGCGGACGCACATAGCATCCATCCATCCATCCATCCATCCATCCATCTAAACCCCCTCTAAACCAGCTCCCGGTCGTTGCGGAGGCTAGCGCGCACAGGGAATGTTCGGCTTCAGACTTGCCGGGCCACTTTCTGAAGCTCCTCTATATGCTATGCATGGTACCAATGCGATGAGAACACTGTAGCAAGCATATATGATAACTGCGGTGATTTCCGCTTTTCGGAGGGGGAGGCACAAGCCACTGATTCGGCCGCTTCTGCTGCTCGTGAGAGCACTTGCCATTGCGCGTCGTGCTAAGAAGGCTCGGCTGCACGATTCGTCACCGACCATCAGAACAAATGACACGAAACATTCATTTTTGGAGGAAAGTGGTTTTCAAAACGTTTACTTCAAATGCACATATGCCAATCTTTACTGTACTTGAAAATTATAAAATATGGACATTTTTGTTGAAGGTATCACAATTCTTCCTCTAATATTAAAATAAATACATCGAAAAGGGGAAAGTCACTTTCTCCCACAAGCAGCCGTGAGTCGCAATCACAGTAGAAGGAACATAATAATAATAATAATAATAATAATAATAATAATAATAATAATAATAATAATAATAATAATAATAATAATAAAGTCGCACCACACCACGCTTGAGTCCTTGCATGCATACAAATTCCCAAGCCCTCACGAGTCCAGATGCAGTTTTCAGCGTGCAAATGAAGGGGTTAGAAAAATTTTCTTGTGCAATAATGCACGTCGTCGGCGAAGAGGAAAAATAAAGAACTTTCACAGAAACCGTTCAATATCAAACAGAATGTTCTCCTTGGTACTAAAATAATATAATGCACAAGAAGAACTGAAAAAGGAAGCACTGCTGGTAAAACCCTGTCGTGATGCTTACGGCTCGTTTAATGTCGCCACATCGTTAAAGGCCGGAAATGTTTCCGCGTGGGCTTGTGAGTATAGCCAGAAGGCCTGTCGTTCTCATCTGTTAACCTTTTTGTGTAGTTTAAAAGAAGAATTCGAAGAACCAGCACTGTCCGTTTTTTGCGCTGTTTATCTTAAGTATGCACAACATATAGCCCAGTCAGCTATACTTTGTTACCTCTAACATAAAAGCGGCCCCGCCACGGTGGTCTAGTGTTTATGGCACTCGGCTGCTCATCTGAAGGTCGCGGTATCGAATCCCGGCCGCGGCGGCTGCATTTCGATGGAGGCGAAATGTTGAGGCCCGTGTGCTGTGCGATGTCAGTGCCCGTTAAAGAACCCCAGGTGGTCTAAATTTCCGGAGACCTCCACTACGGCGTCTCTCATAATCAGAACTGGTTTTGGGACGTTAAACATCACAAATCAATCAACATAAAAGCGGCACGCACGCAGTGCTACGAGCAACGCCGATGTGCTCAGCCGCTGCAATGAGGCCGGTAATCTCATCGTTATCGCAACAGAACATGTGATGGTTCCGGGAATCATCTTGACAACCACACAATTGAGCGGTTCGCCACAAGGCTGAGCAAATCCGTCTCATTGTAGAAACTAAGCAGAAGGACGCACTCGGTGACATCTGCATCAGAAGGACGCCGTATAGGGGAAGGCTCCGGGAATTTCGGCCACCTGGAAATCTCTAGCCTGCATCTAAATTTAAGCACACAAGCCCTAAGCATTTTCGCCTCCATCAAATAAAAGATGGTCAGGTTTCACTAACCAACCAACCCATTCTTGTTGCTACTAGCGCTGAGTGTGCGTCTTCTTTTGCCGAGTGCATGAGTACTTAGAAAGCCAGACTGTCCCCACACGCACCTGTACTGCTTCCACCACTTTCTACACGCGGAAAAAATAATTAGCACGGTAAAGTGGCCGGGAACAGCTGGTTTACCATACGAAGCGCATGCAGAGCAACGCGCTTTGGGGGGTTGCCAATCTGTTCTTGGCTGGGAAGCATCCTTGCGGGAAAGCCAACTTACAGATTTTTATAAATGATCAATTGAGAGTCGTCCGCAAACGTGTGAGTGTGTGCTTGTGGCCAACGGCTGCATGACCTAAAATTAAGGCTATTCAACTTAACGAAATGTGTTGTCATGCAACTTCAGCGTTCGGAAAATACAGTCCTAAATAAGCAGGCAAATGAAGATATGCATCGCCCCTGATTGATTTGATTTGTGGGGTTTAACGCCCCAAGACCAGCTGTGATTGTGAGAGACGCCGTAGTGGAAGGTCTCGGGAAATTTGGACCACCCGGGATTCTTTAACGTGCACTGACATCGCACCAGCACACGGACCTCTCACTTCGCCTCCATCGAAATGTAGCCGAGTGACATAGCCACTAGACCACCGTGGCGGGGCATGCATCGCACCGGGTCGCTGAGAATTTATCGCGTGGTCGTTGGCTTTGGAGGTTGGTTCAGTTAACATGGAAGAAAGCTTCCGCGTTTTGATTTTTTTTTTACCCAAGTCAGATACTGTGGTCCATGCGACGTGTGTGTGTGTGTGAGAGAGAGAGAGAGAGAGAAAGCCCGGCGCAGCGTCCTTGGGAAGCGGAGTGAAAGAAAGGGTGAAAAAAAAGGTGCCCGTCCGCGATGACACAGGAAGGCCGGTGGCGTCGGGGAGATGTTCGTGGTAGACACGAGGTTCGAAAGCCTTGCACGTGCCAAAACGAAATGCTGTGCGTGTGTACATGAAGGCGTGAAACACGCGGCAACATGAACCCAGCCGCCAGAAGAATAGGTGGAAAGAGGAGGCGAGCCCTTCTTGCCACCGGGTACCACAAAAAAGAGAGAGGGAGAGCTTTCCGAGGCAAGCGCTTGCAAGTATAGTCTGTTTCAGGAGTTCCGTGCAGCAGAGCCAAGGCTACGAGGCCATCGAGCGCCTAATTGTTCCGAAGCGAGACGAAATGCCATTACACGCACACCCCGCTTCATCTCCCTTTTTGCAGGGCTGCACCTGTCACTGCAGCGCCCGCCATTGGCCGATGACAAGCCGCGGAAGCACACGTGTGTTCGCCCTTTGAATTGGCCGAAGAGTGCTGTAGCTTCCACAGTGCTGCACGGAACTTGTTATAGAGCAGGCGCTTCGCGGTGTCCCCAGATTGGGCGACAGAAATTGGCGTCTCTTTCCACTCCCTCAAATCACTATATAAGTAGAGCTGAGATGTTCAGGTAGACACACACGCCGAAGTCGCGCGATCCCACGGGCCGACTCTTTCACGGGACGAACTGTCGCCATCGCGGGTACGCAAGGTACGTTCCACTGGCATTTCTGTACCATCGTTACTTATTTACTATATTTGCTTGATTAGCCTTTGTTATTGTTATCGCAAATCGACAGCCATCGTTATATCCTTCATGCCTATGCCCTGAATGTTATGAGTGGAAATGTTTCTTCTACTATTGTCACAATTGCCTCGCTTTTGTCACATAGGCAATACATGTATACGCTGCTGGAGTTTTCCGTGCCAAAGCCGCGATATATGATTAGGACGCATGCCTTAGCAGAGGGCTTCGGAAATTTTGACCACGTGGCGTTCTTTACCGTGCACTGATGACGCATAGTTCACGGACGTCTAGCATTTCGCCTTCATCAGAACGTGGCCACCGCAGCCGGAATCTAAGCCGCGTTTTTAGGGATGAGCCAACGTTAATAGACGTCTCTCAATTTATGTTTTTATTTAGTTCTTTTTACAACTATATTTGGCTGAAACGTGTAGTGAACAGAACCCGCAAGTGGTGCCAGTTCGGATCAACACCTTCATCGATACCGCCATCTTTTATGTCGCCCACCCCACATGTACAGTTCCATACGGAACCTCTGAGGATATAATAAAAAAAAAACACAATCCAGTGTAAATTTGAAGAACATTCTTTCACTTGTTCTGGTAGCTTAACAAGGTTGACGGCCTGCGCTACTAAGCCGTTTGTGAAACGGGTTAGATTTCCGGCAACAGCGATCATAAGGACGAAATGAAAAAGAAAAATGCCCGTGTGCTTAGATTTAACTGCACGCTAAAGAAAGTCAAGTGGTCAGCATTAATATTTATTGAGGCACGCCGCCCATTACGGCGTGCTTCACGATCGTATCACGATTATGGCACGTAGACATTCCATTTTATGTATTTTTACTATTTTTTGAAAATGTTGCTTGCACAGGAACGTAGATCTTTCATTTTCGCCCTCAATCTCACTAACTGAGATTCCATTTGTGACAATATTAGTCATCTTGGTACTGCACCACCGGCGCAAAACATCAGTGTTTTGGGTGAAATGCGAGCATGCGGGAAAATACAAGTGTCAAACACGAGCGCAGTCTATCAACGCACGATTTATTCAAAAACCCAAGAGGATGTACTATTAACGTTTATATGCACGTGTTGTTAGTAGATTTTAAAACAATAGCTTGAGAGCACTAGCCGCCATGCCAGGTATGCGGGCAAAACTGCTTACCCGGCGTATGAAGAGGAGGAATGCTGGTTTCGGTGAATTTTGTGTGTCGTGTGCAGCAGCGTGGAAATTCCGGTTTACAACCATTGAGTTTGCAGTCGGGCTGTTTACCTTTAGTGTGGCTTTAGTGAACAAACGCGATGTCACCACGCCAGCCCATGCCGAGTGAATAGGCCTACCGAAAAACTACCGACAAACACGCTTTCCCAGCAGACCTTGAGGTCCTCGGCCGCGATGGTGTTTGCTGTACCGTCCCTAGTTCCGCCGACCTTCCTTGGGGCTTTCTTCTTTTTCGTTTCTTTATTTGCGACTGTCAGCTTTCGGAGTCGTCTTTTATGCCTGGAAGAACTTCCGAGAAAGAAATAACTCGAACAAGGTTGCACCGAAAAAAGCAAGAACAGGGAGCGAGCGACGACGTGGCTTCATGGCTTTCCTCTGAACCGGCAGGCCGCGTACACGTGTGCCTGCCAGCGCGCCGCTGTAGCTCATGGTTTACTGGATTAGTTTCGGTGTTAGGTGTCCAGGTGGCTTTGCATAGGCTCTCGTTTTTGCTTTCTTCTGCATTCCTCTTGTGGGGCAGGACGACAACGAGAGAGCTCGAGAACCGGGTATGTTCACCCCGTTTCATACATCAGGTGCAAGGCTGTCAATGATACACAAAAGGACCGTGGAAAAAAGAGATGCATAGCGTAAACACAAGCACTATAATAGTTTTGACAGCGTTGAATGTGATGTATAAAATGGATTATACGGCTTGGGGGCTGCAGCACTAAAACTCTACTGTGTTGAGCTGCTTGGCTAGGGGCTGTGGCGGGCGGGTACGGTTCTCCACCACGGCGGCCGTATTTTTTTCCTGATTTTCTTTTTTTCCAGATGAGGGGAGGGTGGGGGGGGGGGGGGTTGGAATGCACGACACACCTGTGTAACGAAGATTGCCAAAATTATTCCGGAGTCCCCCCGCCGCGGTGTCTCTCGCGATGTTATTGTAGTTATGGGATCTAAAACATTTATAATAATAAACTATTCTGGGATGCCCTGCTACAACGTGCCCCAATCATATCGCGGTTCCAGACACGTTAAGTCACAGTCGTTTCAGTCATTCAGGCGAAGGCCTCATATGTCTCACGCGAAGGTGAGCTTGAAAAAAACCATGGCAGAAAAATATGGCGCCAAAAATAGTTAAAGATTCTAATCTTGTTATCAGTAAGGTATGATGTATGACTTAGGTACACAAAAACTTACCTAACCGACGTATAGGCGTAAGCGTTCGTAGGTCTTTTCATTAGAAGGAATGGACGGGGGCACTGAGCGAGTGCCCTAGTGGAAGGTCTGTCCCATACCTTTATACTGCATTGCATTATGACCTTTAGGGCCAAATCCAATGCAATATAAGGGTACTGGACAGATGTGCCCCCTCCTGCACCCTGCGCGTCCCCTGTGCGCACACCTATGCTCCTAGGCTGATGGGTCACGACGTCGATCACGTGGCATGCTCGGCAGTTACGCCGTAATTAACAATAATAATCACGTGTGGCTCACCCGCACAGGACGTGCGATGTGCCACACACGATCAAATGTTCAACTTTACAACATTTATGTCCCATTCACGCGATGTTCGAATGCCAAAGGTTCAGGGTCCAATCTCCTATAGCTCGGGTTTCCGCTTTCCTCTAGGAATTTTATTTCCACTGAGCGACTGCACACGGTAACGCGACCACCATCTCCCGCGTCAAAAAAATATAATAATAATAATAATAATAATAATAATAATAATAATAATAATAATAAATAAAGGAAGATTATCGTTACCCTTTTTCTATATACAAGCGTCGTCTACGCGCTATCAAATAGCGCGGTGTAACGCCGCGCCCCAAGTGTTTCCGCCCGGGAGACCATCCATCAGGTGCACTTCCTCGCAATGCAACCCAGTCGTCAGCAGCTGGCGTAGCGCGTGTGGCGGGAGGTTTACGCTGTACGCATGTACACCCTTGAACTTGTTTCGCATAGATTCACCCGCGTACTTGGCGCGCTGGCGATCATTTACGCGCTGACTGAAAGCGACATAGCGGTCGCTTTCACTCGCTCGCCTGTAAGACTTGGGAGAAAAGAGAGGGTAAACAAAAATGAAAGAAAAAAAAAGAAATAAATATATGGGGTGTCACCTTCCTCGTCTTGCCTGTCGCGTTCGGGAACTGACGAGGCACGCTTCCTCGCATCGAGCACGTTCCGCGAGTCGGCACGGCCTGAATCTTATTTTCTCGGTGGGCACATGCTAATGAGGAGCCGACTAGCGTTATATAACGCTGTTTTTATATCAGCTTGCCGGGCCAGACATAGCTAGCAAACCTCGCACTTATGGCAGCCACGCATGGCTTATTTCTCGAGGACGAGCGATCTCAAGGTTACCGGCCAGGAGCGAGGCGCGCATGCGCCTGCCGGCGAGCATGAGTTACGACGGCGTCGTGAGTACATTACAGTTCGTTCGCGGGACCTTTTTAGTGCGCGCTCGCATCACAACAGCGGTAACCTTTAGGGTTATCTCTCGTGTGAGTCTTGTGAGTCGTGTGAAAACGCCAAGCGCACGATCACGGTTTCGTCCAGGCGAAACGATTTTGACATAGAATTGGAAAGACTTAGAGCACTTCGCCGGCGTGCAGAACGTCGATATCGGCGTACAAAGTCCATTCACGACCTCAGAACAGCCAGACGATTGCAAAAGAAGATCAAGCGTCGCATGGACAGATTAGCGTCTGAACGTTGGACGACGTTTTGCCAGACTTTAGACCCCCGCAAGCCACTTTCTCATATCTGGAAAACGGTGCAAGGTCTTCGTTGCCTTCCTGAACAGCGTTTTCCTTTCAAGGCGCTGGCGCTCTTCCAAGGACGGCAGGACATCGCAGTCGGAGAGGACTTCTGTGCGAGGATCGCAGACCAAGTGGTCTGTCCAGGCTACCCAACACGAATTTACGTCCCCCACCCTCGTGACAGTCGCATGGACCTGCCTTTCACAATGGAGGAGCTCGAAGCGGCTCTCGCTCTCTGCAGGCGCTCTTCTTCTCCGGGGCCAGATGGTATATCCTACCGAGCCTTATGCAATCTCGGAGAAGCCGCAAGGGGAGAATTGTTGAGCCTCTACAACACGTCTTGGCAAGAGGGCAATGTTCCTGATGAATGGAAGACAAGCCGTTTGGTTCCCCTACTGAAGCAGGGCAAATCTCCACTTGATCTTGCCTCGTACCGCCCAATAGCGCTGGCTAGCTGTATAGGAAAGCTAATGGAACGAATGATCCTTGGCCGCCTGGAGTGGTACCTTGAACACTACAAGATTTATCCGAGCTCCATGGCCGGTTTCCGACGTGACCGCTCTTCCATCGATAATGTAGTGGACCTCGTTTCGTACGTTCAGCACGAAAAGTCCCGTAAGCGATTGTCCGCTGCATTGTTTTTGGATGTGAAAGGCGCTTACGACAACGTATTACATGAGGCCATACTCGATGCTCTTGAGACAGTTGGCCTTGGTGGTCGATTATTTCTGTGGGTTGAAAGTTACCTGGCTGCAAGGTCATTCTTTGTGTTGACCGACGATGGCCCGACTACGCGACGCTTTACTAGCAGGGGCGTTCCTCAAGGCGGAGTTCTCAGTCCGACGCTATTCAACCTCGCGCTTATTGGGCTCGCTGAATACCTGCCAACTACTATCAAAATTTCGATATACGCAGACGACATCTGTGTCTGGACTTCGGCAGTCACACGTCCTCAAATACGTGCGCGGCTTCAAAGAGCAGCAACGTTAACATCCAGCTACTTGTGCAAACAAGGTCTGAACATATCACCAGAAAAATGCGCACTTGTGGCATTCACTCGCAAACTAATGACGCCTTACGTCATATCAATCAATGGGCGGACTATTCCCTATCTCAGAACCCACCGGTTTCTGGGGATCATCATTGACAGAGATCTCTGCTGGAGCCCCCATGTGTCGCACATGAAAAAACGCCTCACCGCAATTTCCCAAATCTTCAAATTCTTGGCTGGAAAAACTTGGGGCATGTCGACAGGAGCCATGGTGGAACTATACAGAGCACTTTTCCTCGGTTTCTTGAGATATAGCCTGCCCGTACTTTCCAACACTTGTAAGACAAATCTTCGCACTCTTCAGGCCACACAAGCTCAGGCACTGAGAACTTGCCTTGGTTTGCCGAGGAGTACATTATCAGAGGCAACTATAGCGATTGCTCGGGACCAACCAATACAAACGCACGTTGCGGTGGAAGTATTGAGAACCCACATCAGGCATTTCGCCCGTGCCTGCTGTCATCACCTCGCAACATTACCGTCAGACAAGCGGAACGCGTCATTCGGCAAAATGGTCTCCAGGTACTCTGCCAAACTTCCGGTAGGCTTCACCGCCGCCGCCAAACCATTGATTCCCCCTTGGTGTCTCATTCAACCTACAGTACACCTTGGTGTGCCAGGAATCAGAAAAAAAGCTGAGCTGTCATCAGTTGCTCTGCAACAATTATCCCTACTTCTTCTACACGAGAGGTATGCCGACAAAGTGCATATTTATACGGATGGGTCTTCGAACCTCCAGTGTTCGTCCGGAGCGGTGGTTGTACCAGCGAAAGCTTCCACCATCAGTTTTAAGACCGACCACCCGACGACATCGACAGCTGCGGAACTTGCTGCTCTGCGTGCTGCCCTTTGTGTAGTAAATGAGGAACCACCCCGACAATGGTCAATCTTTAGCGACTCAAAGGCGGCCTTACAGTCCTTGCTGGCAGCCCTGCGGCGCGGACCATACGAGCAACTGGTGTTGGAGATCAGATCTCTTCTCCATGCATCACATGAGAAGGGACACCACGTGACGTTTCAGTGGCTCCCCAGTCACTGCGGCGTCATTGGAAATGAATATGCTGACAAGGCCGCCAAGTCCGCACTTGAAGGCACAAAAGTTGAGCCCATACCTCTCTCAAGGTCCGACGCTGCCAGGCAACTTCAAGCGATTGCACAGGAGATTACGCTGTCGGTGTGGAGTGCCTCAAGCAGCCAAACAACTCAGAACAGTCGACAACACCACCTTCCGTCTTTGCGACATTTTCGATTGCCACCAAAACTCCGCCGAGCAGAGGCCACCCTGCTTTATCGTTTGTGGTTAAGAGTGGCTTTTACGAACTCTTATTCTTTTATGATCGGAATGGCCGACAGCCCTCTTTGTGACACCTGTCGACGTGAAGAGACGCTTCAACACATCATATGCGACTGTCCTCGCTATGACACACAGAGGCAAACATTGGCGTCCACTCTTGCTCCCCTTGGCCTGCGACGGATGTCGGTTGATGCCATTCTGCAGTGTCGGCCACACAAGACATTGCAACTAAAGGTGACAAAGGCGCTGCTGCAGTTTTTAAAGACGACGGACTTGCACAAACGACTTTAACAGCGATGTGTGATGTCACGTACCATGCAGGTGCCACTGACTCTGACAATGTGCTATATGTGCACCCTCTCTCTCTCTCTTCCTCTTTCCTTTCACCTTTCAATCTCCCCCGTCCCCTTCCCCTCGTGCAGGGTAGCATACCGGTTGTCCTACACTGGTTAACCTCCCTGCCTTTCCCTCTCTATTTTTTCCTTCCTTCCTTTCTCGTGTGAGTCGTGCCGTCCGCACTAGCGTCGTTTAGACGAAGTTGTCCTGAAACCCTTATTGAGTGTGGGGTGGAAGCGATAAGGCTTGTGCTTTCGCCTAAAGGTTTTTATCTGCCGTCTAACATTTCTGGTTTCCGATATCTGGTTCTGGTGCTGTGGATTAGCACCTGATAGTGTACTGTATACTATCAGTTACTGCGCGCTATCCGTTACTGCGTGCTATCAGTTACCGTACACTACAAGTGACCATTTACAAAAATCAAAGTTGGCTCCCCCCCCCCCTTCCCCCCCCACGGTGGTCTAGTGGTTATGGCACTCAGCTGCTGATCAGAAGGTCGCGGGATCAAATCCCGGCCGCGGCGGCTGCATTTCTATGGAGGCGAAATGTTGAGGCCCGTGTGCTGTGGATGTCAGTGCACGCTAAAGGACCCCAGGTGGTCGAAATTTCCGGAGTCCTCCACTGCGGCGTTTCTCATAATCGGAGCTGGTTTTGGGAGGTTAAACCCCACGAATCAGTCAAGTTGGCTTTCCCGCAAGGATATATTTCAACCAAAAACTCTTGTCTACGGATTGCTTTCGGTTTCCCGCTCCAAGCCCGTTCCCGTCTGTGCATTCCATCCGAGGTGCACGAGCACCACAAAAAGCTTCTCAAAAATTTTTGCGGCATGTGAGTCACAGAGAGTTTCGTGATTTATAAAGAAGAGAGGCAGAAGCGAAAGAGAAGAAAGCCAGGGACGGGCGCTGAACGGGGTGAACGGCGTGACAAATATGCAGGTGCGCACGCGCTTAGAGCAGGAAAGAAAGCTGTGGAGTTTTTTGGTTGGAGAACATCCTTGTAGGAAAGCTAAGTTATAGATAGTAACCGTATGGTTACTATCAGCTAAATTGACTATCTTGGCTATCAGTTAACTTTCTATCAAGAAGGTGTCAGCTCTGCTTGTAGCATTTCTTCAAGAGACAGGGTTGAGTGACACGTGGTGACTCATGCGACATGGACAGATACGCTCGGAGCCAGGTCTGCCAAGCTAACACCGCCTGTAGCCACAACACCACTACTACTACTACTATCAGTTAAATGACAGTTATTAACTGTCAGTTAACGTATGGGTTAATGTATGTAAAGTATCAGTTAATAATGGAGGAATACGCCTTAGGTTTGAGCACGTATTGTTCTGGCACACTATAAAGGGATACAATAAATCAGTTAGAGGGAGCTAGAGCTTAGAGGGAGTAGTTTATTATAAGAAGATTTATTATAAGAAGAGAAGATTTATTATAAGAAGAGAAAAATGGAAGCTGAAGTTTAATACTTCACTATCGGTCCGAAACCTGCACACGTCAATGCCGCCGGCATATCGCGGATTTCAAGGTGCTTTCTTTCGTGCTTTGGGCCACATTAGTGCAACAAAATATTCGCGAAACTTGATACGCTAAATGTATTGCCCCCTTTAGAGGACAGTGCATTCCATTTCTACCGATTAATGACCACGTAGAACCTCAGTTGACGCCCGATGCCGTCGAAATCTATGACGTCACGGCAACTTGGTGCGGAAACTTGAGGGTGACTTCGCCACTCTTATTTCCTTTCCGCGCGTATGATCGTTTGCCAAGCGCTTGCCAAGTGGTGGTTCCGGTGTTGCGCGAAGGTAATTTACCAATGCGAGAACAATCTTTTTCTTTTTTTTACTGCCCTTTTCACGTGCGCCTAAATTTTAGTAGGCGAGTGCTCTCCGATTCCGCATCCATGGAAATGAGGCCGCTGTGGCCCCTAGTCGAACCCGCGTCCTCTAGCATAGCACTACAACGCCTTACTTGCAAAGTTACCACGCCGGCTTATCTTCACTGTAAGCGGTAAAAATAGGTTATTTTTCGCGTATAATCCAAGCTAAATAGAGCAGCACTGAGCGTTTGAGTGTCTGCAAAAGTTCTAGCCTTGTAGACGCAATCTATTCGCTATCGGTGATTTTACTTTAGCCTTGTGGACGACTCCATCTGGGGCTGTTACACGAATGATCTTCCAGCTTTGTGAGCGCTTGCCGCAAATAAGGAACGTTATAGCACATCTGTTGCGTACGTACAAATGTTTTCATGCGTATTAGTCCGTGGCACTATAATTTTTATAGCTGCTACAACAGATGCAAAACAGCAATGTTATTAGCACAAGATTGTTGCACTTAAACACACGCCAGTGAAAGCTTTTCATGTGGTACGGGCCCATCCTTGTTCTGTTGCTCTTTCTCACTGCCCCACACGTACAGCAAGGCAGAAAGAGTCGTAAACGTTCATGCAGGACCAATCCACGCTCTGTGAAGAAAGAAAAAAAAAATAATCCGTACGAGGCTTAAAACGCTCGGTCACAGAATTTTTTTTTTTTTTTCGAGCTAAGTGCGTTCACCCCCTACACATTCCGTCCAATGTGTAAAGGCACGGCCGGACTGGATACGCGCGCGCCCCTCTCCAGTCCGGCCGTGGTACAGGGAAGGCTTTTCAAAGAATTGCTGCAGGAATGTCATGCACTGCACCTGTGATGCAGAGCGCAGAACTACAAGCAGGAAGAAACGAAAGAAAGGAGACGCAGGGACGAGTGTCGAGTAGAAATAATGGCTCGTTAGTAATGACACCGCATTCATACTTAGCGACGACAATGCACCAGGTGTCGCCTACGTCGTCGTGCTCTGGGGAAGCTGAACATGTCGGTGATATAAATAAAAGGCGCTTAAAGTATTGGTAGCGGAAAGATGTGGAGCACATAGAAACGCGAGATAGTTTGAGTAACATTGTTACTTCATAGATCGGCGCTAAAAGCTAAAATATGTAGGTGCAGAGATAATTTTCGGGCTATATATTTGATTAGGGGAAACAAGCGTTTGTAGAGGAATGAACCAAGGTAGAGCTTGGTGGCCTGAGGGATCTTCTAGTTCACTTAATCGCTGTACCAAGGGCCATTGCCCCGTTACGAAGAGGGAGCTCATCACATCCATCCAACCATCCACGCGTTTCGACGGTGGCGCCGCGCATGCGCAGACTACCATCACCGAGAAAGGTCCATTGTGCAGTTTCACTTTCCTGCACAATGGTGGCGCTGGCCCCAGGTCCATTTGGTCATGTGTGACGGCTTCGCGACATCGCTCGCCCCGAAGTTGACGTCGACGAGTTATTTGTATAGCCCAGGTCATGCCCACACGGACCTTTTCTTGGGAAAGAGGCAGCACCTCTTTTCCAAATAGCCGCGAACGAGAATGCTATCTTCAGTGCCAGAACGGTGCATTCTTGGGGGGTCACGCATATTTAGCACGGCCCAGAGTGGATTACGGAGCAGTCCAGGGATCCTTCCGTGAAAAGAAGTCAGCTCCCCACACAGGTGCAGGACAGACAGTTCGAAGCGCTGTCGACTGCGAACGCGGTTTTGTACGCAGTGTACCGTACGTTGCAGCTGATTGGAATGCGCTTGTCACCGGTAACAAGGGACACGTTCCTTTCCATGAAAGCTCTGAGCAGCGTTTTCGTGCTGTCAGGATGGCCGAGTGGTCTAAGGCGCCAGACTCAAGGTTCGGTACCTTTCCTCTGATAGAGGATTCGAGGCTTCTGGTCCACGAATGTGGGCGTGGGTTCGAATCCCACTTCTGACAGATTTTTTTTCTATGATGCATGTGGTCACGTGCCGTTTTCGTTGTATCAAAAGACAATCAGCTTGTGTCACCATATCAAGTTCAAATGAGGCTTTCCGTACAATATGTTCGTCGTGCCACAGACCAGCGGCGGCAGTTTAATTAGCTGCTATGGCTCTGACGCTGCCACATTTAGATGTAGGCCACATGCGAGATCACTTTAGTTCACGTTAATGTACACTTTAGGGCACATTAAGGAAACCAAAGTGGTTCAAATTAATCCGTAATTCCCTACGTTACGGCATGCCTCACACAGTCGCAGTCGAGGCTGTGCTGTGCGTCAGATATATCGCTAGTTCTCACGAAAGAGGGAAAAGTGGGCCCCTCTTGCTCGACCCACTCTTGTCCTCAGCCGACAGCTACATGACGACAGTGATTATGCAAATGCTACTGTGCGATCATCTGTAGAGCAGGGTTCGATCCCCTCAAACACATCTGCATTTCCATAGCACGAAGTTTAAAGGAATTAAGAAACAAGTGCGTGGAGAAGGATACCACGTACGGTCAGCCGATAACAATATGAAGGCTGGTATGACTGACACAATTGATACGTCATCAATAAAGGACACCCTCGCCAGTTACGTCACGATAAAAGAAGAGCTTCGCTGTTTCGACTGTTTTTCATGGCGCGGAACTCTGTTCACGGTGCGGACTTTTGAGTTCGCTATTCACCATGCCGCTGCAGGGTGAAATACCGGGAAGTCAGATGTGCCTACAATTAAAGAAGTACTGACACAAATTTTAAACATTTCCATATTGCTTCCCTAAATAAAAGCACCGGCGTCGAGCACGCTAAGAAGAGTACCCTGATGCCTCGGAACTCAATATATTTTTAATATGGCTACCTTAAAAATTTTTCGGTTTCGATTTCCTGGGGGTGGGGTTTTGAAGTGTAATTCACGTGGCGAGAGCAACTCCTGACGGTGTCGCAGCGTTGTCGGCTGCTGTCAGTTGCGCACGTAAACACGGGGACATCACTGCCGTCAGCGAATCCGACAACGATTTCGGCGATTCTGCTCACATGTCATTGTATTGTCCGTTGCGAGGGGGCTGGCTCGCAGCTGCTCGGTGTGTGGAGGGTAACGCTGGATGCAAAGGAAACGAAAAATGTCCTTTTTGCGCCGTCTGAAAATCGCAGATTTCGACAACTGTCGCACAGTGGTCGGCTGCTCATTTGGGCAATGAAAGCCCACTGGAATAACTCTGAGAAAACGGCTGTTGGTGGGGAACCGGCTCTCCTCCTAAACATTAATAGGAAAACAGCCTAAGTATGCTTATACGATGATCTGCGATGTCATACTAGCTTTATTGGTGCATATAAATTTATTATTCGCATATAAATTTATTATTGATATTATTATCTCAATGAATATTCAATCGGTGACAATCACCCTATCGCTGTTTCTTGCGCTGCTCTACACAACTGAACGACTGCAATTTACGCCTCGCCCGAGCTTGTTTCATCCATAGCGGCGTCCTTGTGGCAAAGCTTTGCCGATTTCGCCTCCATTGTATGCGGCACCCTGCAAAGATCGCGACAACTTGTCTCCCCATAACTTGCACGCGTAATAAATACCTTTCGCCTTGACGTTTCATAACCTGTGGTATAACCGAGGTCAACGCCGGTTGCATGGTGCACAGTGCATCCACCACTCGCTGCAATGCCGGAAGGTCCCCCCACGCATCAATGCCTTCCCTGAATGCAGCTACGTGCTCCGCAGTGCACGGGGCATACACAGGCAGCAAGAGGTCGCAGGACGTAAACGTAACAGGCGTTCGCTCGACTCTCATTGCCATAGGCACGCGCCAGCCGTGAAGGAGAAGACGCGAAGACAAATGGTGTACTTCATCGGGGAAGGGGGTGGGGGGGACATGATTCCCGCGGCGCGAGGTGTGAATTCATAACAAGATGTCCTCCGCCAGGGACATGCGATAAGTGAGGCATTTACAAAGACTTTAGTTCCTTTCGCGGCCGTCGCCAGAACTGTCACCGACTAGCGAATGAAGGCAGGCACTAATACTGCATCCGGCATCGAACAACGCCGACGCCGAAAACGAGTGGAAGGGAATCCGAGGGCGTAATTGTTCGATTCGCGGACGCCAGTGTAGGAGAGGCCGAGTAAGGACACACACATACACACACACACGTGTGAGCACTCATGCAGTCTCTTTATCGCCGCGAGATAGACGCTCCTGTCATGCACGCACGCGGTGGCGGCCCCCCTCCTCACCTTTTCCTGGCTTTGTGAAACAGCACTTCCTTTTTTTTTTTTTTTTTCGGTTGCTGCGGGCCTCGCTCGGGCGAACCGTCGTCGACTCGATCCTTCGAAGGGCGAAGAAGATGGGGGGAAAAGTAAGCCTTCTCTCTCGTTTCTCTTTCTTTTGAAGGGTGCAGCACCAGTGGCATCTTTGTGCCAACGAACAAGGACCAGCAGCCGACCAGTCTGATTCGTCGCGCATTCACCCCACCGAGAATCCAGCGGCGACCTTGCGACGGCGTTTCGAGCGTCATTCTGTCAGCGCTTCCGGAAAAGTCGAGAAGGTGACGGCTGCAATCCGCGAAGCGGCGGCAGAGGCTTTCTTTTTTTGAAAACGCGCACGCCGCTTCCAGCGACAGTCGCGCAAGTGCTGCCCATCGCTCAACATCGCAGCGTCCGCAGGCCGTACAGCACCGCCGCGGCGACAGCCTTAACCGCCAGTGAGCAAGTTTTGCGGCTGCAGTCGTAGCACCCCCTGCAAGCGTGACCGTCCAGCCATGGGCTACATGGGACTCGACTACACGCCGCTGATCGGCCTCATCCACGCTCTCGAGCGGGCCCGGGACCCGCGGACCATCGGCTGGCTGTACTCCGGCAACCCCGTGCCCATCCACCTGATCCTGGCGCTGTACGTGTACTTCGTCAAGTACCGCGGACCCGAATGGATGAGGGACCGCAAGCCGATGGCCCTGGTGGGCGTCATGCGCCTCTACAACCTCGCCATGGTCGCGCTCAACTTCGGCTTCATGGTGTTCTTCTTCAAGAACACGTACATGCGCGGCAACTACAGCTGGCTGTGTACGGGCATCGACTACGAGCCCACCGATCAGTCCCTGACGGTGCTGAACGCGTGCTGGTGGTACCTGCACGTCCGCATGGCCGAGTTCCTCGACACCGTGTTCTTCGTGCTCCGGAAAAAGAACTCGCAGGTACGCAGTTGGCATTCCTTGTAGCGAATAACACTAAGGAAAACCCGGCGTGCTGCGCATGCTTGTAGGCAAAAACAGAGTAGAAACGCACTTGTGTTGTTTCTGCTGTCCTCAGTGCGCGCCTCTCGTCTGCTATGTATAGAGAGTAATTGTTGTGTGCAGTGTAACGTTTCCGCGTGCAATACAGTCGTCCGTCAGGCCTATCATGAACAATGCGGACTGTAAGGAGTAAATCTGACGCTAGGCTAAGCTGGAGCAATCGAGTCAAGCTAGAGATACGGTATTTACGTGTATACTACAAATGGTGCTCGTGTGTTCGAAATAAATATGACGCAGGACGTAATACACCACAACGCGGCACCAGTGGTGTTATCCGTTTCTTTCTCGCTTCTTGCCAAGTGAACAAATTCTAGGGCGTCGCTCCTGGATTTCGGGAACACGTTAGGACAGTGGCATGTTTTAGCCTTCAGGCTTTGTTCAGAGAAGCTCATTGTTCACTAAAGAGCTCAAATATTCATATTTTCCATGTAGCATTGACTCGCGCTAGTTTCTTGTTTCTTCACGTAATCTAATGACTCAGACTGCACAAAATGCGATTTCGTATGCTACCAACTCAGCCGAACTTATAAGTTCATTTACTTCGAGGATGCTCTATAAGATCGCACACCATTGGCCCTTGTTAGAACCTTGTGGACATTATGCCGATTCTGTGCGTGTGCTCATTACGATAACGATACAGGTTCACATGGGATTTCTTTCTACTTTGTTTTGCGTGCATGCGTTACGTAAAGCGGCGTAGCCAGAAAAGAAATTTATGGGAGGCCGACCATCCCTTGGGGGACTTTTGTAGTTTTAAAACAACCTTGTAGAAAGGCTTAACTTTCGGTTTCTTTGCAAATTTAAGTGTCAATTGCACGCATCGTAATTGGTATCCACTGTGCACAGGGAAAGAAAAAAGAGAAGGCAGTGATGAATGTTGAATGGGAAGCACTATTCGTCCCAGTGGCATAGCGAGAGATTTTTTCGAAAGGAGAGGGGGGGGGAGGGGGGGGTGATGTTGCAGCGTGGCCTCCACCCTACAGCATATGTCGGCAGATCAAATGCAAGAACGAATACGTTACCGGTGCCAGTCAATATTAAACCATGCATACTAACTATGTATGCACGGAATGGATACCAAGAGAAGGAAAACGCAAGAGGCAGGCAAAAGGTTAGATGGAGCGATGAAATTAAAAAGTTTGCGGGCATAAAGTGGAACCAACTCGCTCAGGATAGGGTGGATTGGAAATCGTTGGGAGAGGCCTTCGTCCTGCAGCGGACCTAAACAGGCTGATGATGATGATGATGACTAACTATGCAATACCCTTCGGCTGTCAAAAACAAGTAAAATATGCATTTCTTCATTAGTAATATTGGTAAGCTCAGTGAATGAAAACAAATCAGCTGCCGTGCCAAGGCGGGAATCGGCTGCGGTGCCCCTGAGGAATGTTGTGCGGAAAGAGCAAATGGGTCTCTTCGGGTGTACTACTGCGGCGCGGCCCACATTACTTCAGGTGGCTTATGGACCGCTTGTGCCCTTGCTTTAGACGCCCTTACTTTCAGTACCAGAGAGTAGCATGCGAGAGTCCTCAACTCTCTGCCCCACAGCACATGTACGAGGCTTTGCACGTGTATGGTTGGGGGCCCCAAGTGCGAGCGGCCCCGCATTGAGTTCCTTCGTTGTCATTCCACCTTCTTTTGTTAGCCAGACGCACCCTGGGTACAAAACAAAGCATGACTTGAAGAAATTGACTTGTGTACAGAGGAAGCTTTCTAATCCACGTGCTCTGACCTAGAGGAGGCGCTGAGACGGTCGAGCAATGCAGGCTTGGAAGTGAAAGAACGTTTTTGTGTAGCCGTTATTTCGCGAGCTGAATCCGAGTTTCGCGTCCTTTTTTTTTTTTTGTAAGTTATTTCCAGCGTGAAAAGAAGGCATTCCAATTAACAAAACTACTAAAATAGCAGGCTCCAGGCAATATACGTCATCCGAAGGTCGCTGGATCGAATCCCGGCCGAGGCGGCTGCATTTCGATCCTAGAGGCGAAATGCTGAGGCCCGTGTTTTCGGAGCCCTCTGCTACGGCGTCTCATAATCATATCGTTGTTCGAGACGTAAACACCCATAAATCAATCAAATGAAATTTTGTTAAAGTAATTTCGAAGAGATTTCATTGCTTTTCGGAAACAAAGTAATGAAATATCACCACTATCGTCCAGCTTTAACTTGTAATAAAAATTCGAGGAAGGTAATCAGTAATTTAAGTACTTTTTAAAAGTGGCTTTGTCCGTGCCCCACGTCTTGCAGGTGTCGAGGCTGCACGTCATCCACCACTGCATCGTCGTGTGGAACGGCTGGGTGGGCCTGACGTTCGGCGCCGAAGGCCAGATCATGATCTGCATCTGCATTAACTGCATGGTGCACGTCATTATGTACTCGTACTACTTCCTGTCGTCGTTCGGGCCGGCCGTGCAGCGCTACCTGTGGTGGAAGCGGTACCTGACGCAGATGCAGATCGCCCAGCTGGCCTTCTTCGTCGTGTACTCCATCGTGCCCATGGTCCACGAGTGCAACTACCCGCGCGTCATGCTCTGGATAGGCTTCGTCCAGGCGCTGCTCCTGCTCCTGCTCTTCTGCAACTTCTACATTAACGCGTACAGGGGAGGCAACCGGACGGAGCGTCCGCCCGAAAGGCAGCGAGTCGAGTGAATGACGTGACTAGCCTTGGGGATGTCCGGACAGTCGCCGCACGGAGACGGGGACCAAGACAGCCACTTTTTTTTTTGTTATAAGTATATGACATATACTTTCGAGTGTTGCCGCCCGCCCCCCATCGGTCCCATGGACGCGTACTTACAAGTGCCTTGACAAGCACGTAAGTCGGCCCCGAGTGGAGACCCGGCTGCGAGACCTTCGTTCGTCGCCCGTCCACGTTGTGTTCCGTCCGTGTGTGGTGTGACAACGGTGGCCATCCCGCCCGCCAGCTTGCTCAACGAGTTGACCGACCACGTGGTCCCGCACGCGACGGTCTGCAGACGGACAAACCGGCGGGCAACCAGTCGACGAGGGAAGGCAACGCAATGGGTCTTCACGAAGGAGGCGGGAAGCGCAACCCGCCGTTTTGGACGCCATAGTGGCCGGCGTTATGTACCACGTGCGAGATGTCCACCCCTCTGACGTTTCGAACGCGCGGCGGTGACATCGACTGAGCTTGTGCGTACATCGCCAGTACAAAGCGGCGTTTCCTGCTTTCGCGACGCCTTTGATTTCCAGGCAGGAATAAAGCACGTCTTTTTTTTTTTTTATCGATTGCTGTCGCATTTGCCTAGTTGAAGTCCGGCACTGTATGTGTAGTTTGGCTGCGCTGAGTGGTATCCGCCAATGGGAAATGAGCCTGGTCGTGCGCGATATGGGCAAAGCTCAGTGCATTATCAGTGCATGTCTTCACGGCGGAAGGCAACGCAGACAACATTGATGGTACATGCTGCGTCAATTACGGCCGCGATAAACTGCGCATGTACCGCTAATTCACATTTGCGAGTTAGCAAGTCACTCTTCTTTAGGTTATATTTCATCTTGTCACTGTTTCGATATCATGCATCCGTAGCCAGCAAGCACCAGCATTGCAGACGTTGTGTGCGGGAGCTGATGCTCGTATCGAAGCACCCATAAAACGAGCTAAGATCGAGAGGATGAGTACATGACGCAAAACCAAGATGACTAAGTTGGCTGTGCGGGCGCAGAGCCTATGACGACTAGGTGCACTTATTCCATACTATGGCCAAAGCAAGGTTTATGCCTTTTAGGAATTCCTAATGAAATGCTACCGACGTGATAGCTTTGTGGTTCGGTTGAGGCCTTCATATTCGGGTGCCTACAGCGGGAACTGGAGAAACACGCTATTTAGAGGATAACAGGGACCTTAGCCACAGGAGCCTTCTCTGGGGGATCCTGCTGCCGAGGTCGTGGAGGAATGCAGTGGAAACGTCATTTGCGAGAAGAGGTCTACAGATTCTCCAAAATCCTGTAGCTCAAGCGACATAACTTTGCAAGCGATATTTCTGATACGACCACGGGATGTGGGTATATTACATCATGTTTCGTTTCCTTGCAGCTGGAGGAAACAAACAGCAAATAAAATGCAAAGTGATAACATTAAGAATAATGATGAGGATATCCAGCCTTTTTACCGAACGGTCATGCAAGAGTGTAACAGGGCCTAGAAACTTATGCAAATCGGCTCGTGTAGAAAACCAAACGGATAAAAAAGGGTAAAACACGTAGAAAACCAACGGGCAGAGTAATACCAAACGAAGTTCGGCACGTGTTCATTTTTGCTTATTTTGCCGCCTCGCTGAGGAGCGCGTGGGATTTAAAATCCTCGAAGTCTCCTTCCCACATAGTGGGTGCGCTACTGCACGTATCAGTTACGATTCTGTCAATAGCGTCCTTGAAGCCGCTCTATTGTACAGCCAGGAAGGTGTAACGGTTCTTTCTCTCCCCCATTTATATCCGGCACAATGAACGATGGTAAAGTGACTACAAAACGGCGTGCAGTGGCGCAACGTGATAAGAGTTGCCGTATACACTCCCTGCGGAATCGGGGACACTATCACGTCAATATATATACTTACATATACATAGTGGCTTTCACAAAGAAACCAGCTACTGCAGCGGCGGTTACGAATACTGGCGAGAAACAGCGCCGACATCATGACGCACGACTACCTTAGCTCCAAAACAGATTCGCCTCGTGTGAGCAACAGTTAAGTTATTAGTTATGCGCAATGACGCTTGCCTGTATACACTTCAAACAGTGATTATCACGTATCTCCCGCGCTATTTTATTTTGTGTTTATTTTTTCAATCGGTGTTCTTTGAACCATCCGGTACGTAACACAGGGGAGACAACTTGATGCAACTTACTGAAGACGAGCAGGTAAACATCTTTTTGTGGCGTCTTATTCCGACGCCGTAAAGGCGGGTCTATAATTACGGCCTCCCGTCTGTCAACGATAATGAGATGTTAATTAGCTCCATTAGTTCGAAAGACAGCTCGACCGTAATTTGCCAGACGTCTAGCGGCGGAAAACAAAAGGCGCATGGTTTCACGTGCGCCCGCATTGCGTCTACATGGTGAGGAGGCGGATAGGAAAGGGAGGGGGGGGGGGGGTACGGCCGAGCGGAGCTTGTGTTTGGTGCGTGCCATCGGCGAAACGGAAGTGAAGGAAGCGTTATCAGCCTCGACAATGCCAGGTCGTACATCAGAGCAGGAAACTCGGAACGCTGTTCTAATGATTCTGCAGAAGCGCTGTTTTTTTCGAACGGTTCTTGTCTCCCTTGAATCATAGCATCGAAAAAAAGACTCGTTAAGGAGAAGCATTGCTGTGTTGTAGAATCGCACGTCCTTTTTCTGAGGTTAATATGACATGAGGTGGCATGACAGGAGGGGTGCAAGAAGTCTAGGACTAGCGACGACGCGCTGACATTCTTGCAACACCTCGCGGTGACGCAGTGACATTTGCCGTGGTAAATTGCTTATCTACAGCAAGGAAGACACAAAAATACTTAAATGTGATTGTAAAGGAAGCAAGAAGTCGAGCTGCGCACTTCTGAGCTCTTGCAGCTGGCAGTGTTGTCAGCTGCAAATCCTACGTTTCGTTCCTATACGTTTTGGGATGCAACCTAGGAAGGGAAATATCGATCTTGGTATGTTCCCGGCTAATATTTTTCTCGCGACACAAATACGAACCAGTGTTGGATGATGATGGTTGATGGAGCTCTACGAGCCAAAACCACGATGTTGTTGTCGTGGCCTCAATAATTGGCACATACCCACGAGGGGGATTGGCCACACTACAGGTAATGATATGGAGAACGGGAGAACTGAAAGGCCAAGGCTAAATCTAAGATGTGATCATGAGGCAAATTTTGACCACCAGGGTTTTCACACGGTTTCCTTTTTCTCTTTTGCATTTCGCCCGGTCGACACGCGGCCGCCGTGGCCGGGATTCGTTAGAAAGAATGAGGTAGAATGAGAGCTGCAAAATGGATGTAACGACGGAATAAATTTGATTAGAACTCCGGCATTGTGTCTTGCAAAGAAAAATAAAGAAAGAGAAATAAGGAAAACGCTAATTATGAAGGAAAAGATTATTTAACTTTATTTTTATTTATTTTTTATGTTTGACGACGAAACCACACTACACAACCAGGTGCTTGCATCAGGAGCCGCAATTTATACCAATTTCTATAACTACCCAATTCTTGGCCAATCCCACACAGTGGGTGTGAGCCACTGTTATTCTGGAGAAGAACAAGATGGCCTTTCGTGTGTTGACACCGTCATGGTTCCGCTCCATCGTCGGATTACCTCGGAAGCAGCAGCCGCAGAGGACGTCCCAGAGCGCTGCGGTCGCAACACAGCGACAGCAGGAGACTGGCGTGCAAGGTCTTCCAGGCGCTGCCTGTCCACCTACCGTAGTGTCACCGGGTTTGCTGCCGCGGGACTGCCCCAATGCAGCTCCACTTCAGGCTCCTTCGCCAGGACCGGCGCTAGAGCCCGCCGATTCGGTGGCGGCCCCACCCACCAGCATGGCACCACCGTTGCCGCACTGCCAGCGTGTGCCTGAAGCGTCCACGAGGCCACAGTACACCGGCGTCGTCACAAGCCAGCCTCGTACGGGTCATCCTTTCGTCACGCTTAATTACGTTCAGAAATACCGTAATGTATTATTTATGTAGTCTCAGTAGTGATAACTGTTGGCTCAATATTTACTTTTAAAATAGTTGTAAGATATTATTAATTACTAGGAAATGCTTTTCCTTACTTTGTTTTGAGAACCGCGAGGATATAAGTTAGAGGGATGGCCGATAACGTAAACTGCAGTTTGACGTTATCCCACTTTGTTATTTGACAGCTGCTGAAGCTTTATTAAGCGTGAGGCGAGATGCTGAGGCCAGTGTGCTGTGCGATGTCAGTGCACGTTAAAGAACCCCAGGTGGTCGAAATCTCCGGAGCTCTCCCCTACGGCATCTATTTCATAATCATGTAGTGGTTTTGGCACGTAAAACCTTAGGAATTAATCAATTGTCAAATCGAAGCTTTACGCGACAAAAACACAATACGAAGTTTGAGGCAAGACGGCTAGTGGGGGACTTAGGAATAATTTCGACCAGGATTCTTTAATATGCGCCTTAGTTAAGTGCACGGGTGTTCTTGTGCATTTCGCCACGATGCACTGCGTGGCCAGGAACTGAACCCTTCTTTTCTCTTTCTTTTTGTTAAGTATGTGTTGTTAAAGGTCCCATGACACCAAAATTTCAAACGCAATATGCTTGCATTAATTGGTTTTCCTGCATAGGAAGGCAATCTTGACCGCGTGTTAGCGGCGAACGTCGCCTCTAAGTAATTTTAATATGGTTTCAAAGTAAGCGGGAATGCTCATCCGAGCTTGCAGCTCCTCGTGACATCGCCACTAGTATGACGTGTTAGTGGCCCATCTGTGACGTTTCACTCTTGTAAGCTGATATCGTCGACGTCACAGAGAGACAAGGGCGCGCCGCGCTATGGCCTCCGAGCGTGGCCTCCGCGATCGGCTGCCGCAGCCGATCGCGGAGGCCACGCCAAAAGCCTTATTTTTCTGCTTCCTCTCCATGTTGGTCGCTCAAGCGTACATTGTACACACGCTATGGTTCGGTGTGTGTACTCACGTGCGCCGCCGCATGCTACGACAAGCGGCGTACGGTTGTTCAGGACACACGGAGCGAACGTGGGATCAGCGCGTAGATCACTGACGGACTCTGACTCCTTGCGCACTAGGGCATGTACGATCTGAATATGCATCTTCCTCATCAAGTGCATGCGCTCACTTCCGACAGCCGCCGCGCTAGCGCCGCGGCGCTAGTTTCTTGCAGTTTTTGGCGCGCGTTTCGAAGCTTCATTAAAACTGAACAAAATTGACGATGCTGTGACTATTAGACTTTACGCTGGAGAATTTGCCACTCCATGCCGTGATTACAAGACACTGTTCTACTCATTAGAACATAGAAGTCCCCAACAAAAAAATGGCTGTCACGGGCCCTTTAAGGCAGTTATGGTATATGATCAATAATTTTTCACGTTACGCCCCGCGTGCTGCTCGCGTGTTCTTTTAATTGCATTATACTCTTTCTCTAGTTACGCGCAGCAGAGCCAAGGCTATGAGACCATGGAATGCGGAATTTTTTCGACACGAGATGAAATATGTCATTGTTCGGACACGCAGCTGCGAGCCGCTCCTGCCGATAGGATCCTCACTTCCTCCTCCTTGTCCCTTCTTTCCAAGGCTTCCGCTGCCACAGCGGCGCCCACCATTGGCAGATGCTATGGCGCGGAAGGACACGTTTAAGATGTGTAGATGTGTTCGCCCTTCATGGGTGGCCAAAGATGTCTGTAGCTTTCACAGTGCTGCACAGAACTACGAAAACAGAGTATAGACACTTGTATTTAACATGTACTAGTTTAATGTTTGCTTACGCTATATGGGGTATGCATGCACTGAGCCTTGATCCGTGAGGCGCCTACACCGTTGCCGGGCGGTCACACCATTTCACAGCTCCGTTCGTGCGTGCCTTCCGTACGTCGGCGTACACTGTAGAAGGTGTTCGAAGTTCCTTGCCCTCAAAGCCGCCGTATGGAGCTCGCGCACAGCGCCTGCGGCGAGTACCTGGACCAGCAAAATGGCGTCGGCGCAGCTAGCGATCCTCGTGGATGGCGTCCAGTGCATTTTCCATTTATACACACCAGCTTGCAGACCTCTCAATTTGTGTCCCCCGCATACTGTCGATCCGCTGTGGCTGATCTTTCAGCTGCGCAAAGGATAGCGTATATCTCATGACAGAATGCTAATTAGCTGTAAAAGTTTAAAAAGCGTGGTAATTCATTTTGCACTTCGAACAGCACCGGTGCCTGTGGCTCTCGGACAAACCGTTGTCACGACGCAGCAGAGGTGCTTCCGGAGTTCCCTGTGGATACCGCCTGTTCCCCAGACAGTGCAAGCCGGTGCCGTCCCGCTCTTGTCGGCCGACAACACGCTGGTGGTCGTCGACGGTGACTTCCTCAAGTCCGGCGACGAAGGACCGGCAGAGAACGACGGGGACGTGACCGGGTTCTGCCAGGCCGTCATTTTCGGCGTCTTGACGGTGGCCGCCGTGTTCATCCTGTGCCTGGTGCTGTACCAGCTGTCGTCGGAAAGCACTACCACGAGCAAGACCTCGGAAAGCCCGTCTGGCGAGGACGACAGCGTCCGCTTTGAGGGCCTTCCAGCAGTCCTCAAGAGAGGCGCGATAACTCGGCGCGGTGCGACAGACGGCGTCACTACAGTCCCGGGCCTCTACGACGACGTGTCCGACACGTCGCCTGGAATAGGTGCTGACGCCGATGTAACGGTGAACAGGAGCATCACCGAAAGCCGAACAAAAATGGGATTCATCTTGTAGCTCGCATGCATATATGTATAGTAACGAAAATGGATCACGGTCTTCTCGGCGTTGGCTTATTTGAGTAAGCGTTCCGAGAATTAAAGTGGCAGCTCAGAGGCTGTGTAAAGCGCTGTGCGTGTGTGGATGGGGAAAGAGAGCGGCAGGGAATAATTTTGAGGCTTTTATTTGGAACACACACGCATAAGAAAGAAGACCGCTTCAGATAACCCCCAAAGCAAGCATTTGTCTCGAGCTGAAATTGCTAACGTTTTCTTTTTTCCCAAGAAAAAGCCCAAAAATGACGTGAAATAGGTGCATGCTATATGCGTGCCGCTACTCAAACGCTACCCAAGCGATACTTGACAAATACATATTGATTGATTTGTGGGGTTTAACGTCCCAAAACCAGCTCTGATGAGAGACGCCGCAGTGGAGGGCTCCGGAAAGTTTGACCAGCTGGGGTTCTTTAACGTGCGCTGACATCGCACAGTACACGGGCCTCAACATTTCGCCTCCACCGAAATGTAGCCGCCGCGGCCGGGATTAGATCCCGCGACCTTCGGATCAGCAGACCACCGTGGCGGGGTAACAGATACATATGATGGCATGATACAAGACAGCACAGGCTTACGCTTACTTCACAGCCATGTTTATTCGTGAAACAAAACTAAAGTGGGCTAGTTTAACATAACCAACCACCCTATGTGGCGAAGCCTGTTACACTGCGGCAAGAAACGCACGCAGCCGTGTTTCCATGAACTACCGCTAAGTAGCGCTTGAGTAGCGGCGCGCGAGTGCACATTTATTTCGTATTTCACGTATCTCGCGGGTTCTATTTTATTTATTTATTTATTTATTTATTTATTTGTTTGTTTGTTTATTTATTTATTAAGTACCTGCTTCGCCATAAGGCATTACAGCAGGGAGGGTACAGCACATATCATCAAATACAAAAAAAAAAGCATATTCATAAAGCATGAAAAAATCATCACTTGAACTAATACAGACTATTTCCGGTGGCAGAGTGTTCCACTCTCTTATAGTGCGGACAAAAAGAGTAGCGAAAAGCGTCACCCCTAAACGGAATCTCGCGTATCTTTAAGTGGTGATCACGTCTTTGAGAAACATAGTTGGGTGGAAAGTAACAAAACAAAACAACATGAGCAATTTCACCATGAATCGATTCATGGGTTAATTGAGGCTACATAGCCCTGGCCCACAAGTGGAGCGGAAGGGACGAGGCTAGACTAGAATTAATTATTCGCAGAAGCATAAGAAAAGGTACTGGGTCTCTCCCACAGAGCACCAGTATACCGAAAGGCTCTTTGAGCTCGCCGTTTACAGCACCTTTGGAGAAATAATAGAGGCGCGACAGGTGGCTCAATTAAGTTGTAAGACTGGCTTCCACGGAGGCCGGCAGGTTACTCGCGTATATTGGCATACGTTCTCGCATCACCAGACAAAGGGAGTGCAAGCTTCCCGTCAAAATTAGGGAAATGTATTCGGTATCCCAGATATCCGGGAACATGCACGGCAGACACAAAGCGAGGCCCAGGGCCCTTCTCAGCACAGCGGCTAACATTGAGGACAACGACGCCTTTGTTGACGCTGCGGAATACGCACCTTCAAATCCCCTTTGTTTCAGCGGCTACTTCGCTGCGGGGGGAGCCGCTGACATCGCTTACGATTAAAAACACGGACGCCGATAAAACCAGACAGGTGGCAGTAGCCATCGCCATGGCCACCACGAACCATTCCACTATATTCACAGACCCGCGAGCTGCCACCAGACCATACATGAAAGCCTCGGTATGCAAAGAAGCCGCTCGCGTTCTTTCTGCTGCATCTTGGACAGGCAAAAAGCACCTAATCTCGTTCCCCGGTCACGTGGGCAGCGATACTCATGAAGGTGTCCCTAACGCCAACGACCTTGCACATTTCCAGGCGCAAGGTCTTACAAGCCGCGCCGGAAGTGGGCTCTCAGAGGCCGAAGGAGGGCAGTGGCAAAGGGACCCCCTCCTCACTTTTAACGAGGTTTGTAAGCATTACCAACTGGGGCGTCGGAAATTTCCGCTTCCACACCGACGTATCCGTCTTCATTTAATTGTTCAATCAGAATTCATAGAATAGGCATCAATCCGGGCTGTCTGCGTTGTGGACATCCCAGGTGCACTCTTCAGCACGTGCTCTGGCAGTGCCACGACTTGCGCGGGGGCTTAGGGCTTTCCTCCACGGAGGAAGACTGGCTCCGACTTTTCACCAGCTTCGCCAAAGAGCAGCTCAGGGCTGTCCAGAGAGCCCGCGAAGTAGCCGAGATCGAGTTTCATCCTCCCAGCTGCAACGTGGGTGCCGCCCGCAGACGGTACCCCCTGACGGGAGCATTCATCGTATTCTCAGGACCAAATAAAAGTTCTCTGTCTGTCTGTCTGTCTGAGGATGCCCGCAACTTTCTAACTGACATGTCAGCAATCAAAGCAGTATTTGAAAAGACGACTAATTAAAACTAATCAGTTGACATTTAGTTATGAAAAAATACAGGTAACAAGTAAACACGACTACCACCGATACAGAACTGAGATTATTTCGCCACAGCGGTCAGACTTTCTTAAGAATTTGGCGCGTGATATAGCTGGGACAGCCTGCATACGAGGTATTTCGGAAATATGCTGAGCGAAAAAGAAGTAAACAATGCGCAGACCTTACGGGCAACGTCTAAGCAGCTCAAATTAGCGGCTAAGAGAGAGAGAGAGAGCGAATACTTTATTGATGACTCCGGAGATATCAGCCAGGTTGGTGGCCTGGCTTGCTACTGCAAGTGTTTAGCGGTGATTATGATTATGATGCTGCATTCGCGTTAGAAACATGGCATCAACGTAGGCACTGGCATCTGTAGCCAAAAAAAAAAAAAAAAGAAATCTTCCCGAACTACCTCGATCACGGAGGCCCTTCGCCATTGCGCAGATGCGTTAGTGGACAAAATTAAGTGAAATCCGTCAGAAACAAAAAAAAAAAAAAGTAAACCGCAGCTTAAACGCAACATATACACATAATAGCTCGGATTGTTATCTGAGTGCCCGAAAATGTCATCCTGTTACGAAGAAACTCACATACAACCCCCTTTTCCATCATTTCTACCATACCAACAGCGACAGGCCGGGGCAGGAGGCGGTCGCCCGGGTAGGTTACTTGCACAAACATCCTCCAGATGGCGCTCGCGCTATCACACTCCACTACCCTACAGGAGGCCATGGGTTTCAGGAGTAACAGGGGAAAGCTGAACATGCCGGCGATAGATATAAGTAAAAGGCGCTTAGAGCATTGGTGGCGCAAAAGTATGGAGCAAACAAAAGCGCAAGGTAGTTCGGGTAAGATTGTTCCATCACAGCAGAACGATAATAGATAAAATAAATAGACGAGGAAAAAAAAATTAGTTGTGAAAATATGTGTGATTCGGGAAAAGAAATGGTTGTAAACGAAAAAGAAAGAAAGCTAGAGCTTGGTGGCCCGGCCACCGCCCCGTTATAAAGGGGACGCTCCTAATATCCATCCATCCATCCACGATAATAGATAAAATAAATAGACGAGGAAAAAAATTAGTTGTGAACATATGTGTGATTCGGGAAAAGAAATGTTTGTAGAGGAAACAGAAATAAAGTTAGAGCTTGGTGGCCCGGCTACCGCCCCGTTATAAAGGGGACGCTCCTAATATCCATCCATCCATCCATCCATCCTAAAGTAACCATAAGCGTCTTCCTTCTTTTCCTTTTTTTATTTTTTTTTTTTGTTCGAGACATGTGTCATGCTCTGACGAACTCCTCTATACTTTGATCACAGTAATTATCGATTGACCACCCACCCCCTTCCCAACCCAACACGCGAGAAATGTGGGGCCTACGCCCCTTGAGCAGGGCAAATCCTTGGGCTTGTGCCTTGCTTGAGTTTCTTGCAGGAATCGTGATCGTACTGCCTACGTTGTCGACGGCAACAGCCTATTCAGTTACGAAGGTCCCAGCGGGACCCCCAAG
Source organism: Hyalomma asiaticum (assembly GCA_013339685.2). Taxonomy (NCBI): domain Eukaryota; kingdom Metazoa; phylum Arthropoda; class Arachnida; order Ixodida; family Ixodidae; genus Hyalomma; species Hyalomma asiaticum. The sequence goes on along the minus strand of CM023483.1, from coordinate 33,123,093 downwards.
AAACAGTTTATGGGAGTCGACAGCAGGTTTTCGCGGCACCATGCTTCAAGGCAATGCACGTGCTTTGGCAAGTGCGCGGAGGTGCCTTTTACTTGGCTCTAGGCGCCGGTTGCGCTTGCGTGTCTTTGCGGGTGCTGTAGCGTAACATCTTCCTATTTAAAAGGCCAAAATGCGGCCGGGATCGTGTGGAATGTTTCCCTGGATATACGCACGTGTAGTACGTCATAGTGACTCACGATAAATGCGCATAAAATGAAAATGTGTCCCGGCCGTGTTTGTGCTACGCTCGTTTGATATATTACAATACCAGCATCCTCCATGCACGCCCCGATGACCACACATAGGTCCATTGAAGTGTGTGCACAAATATACGCAGATACTTGTTTGCCATGGGATGCCAAAGCTTCCTCATGCCACTTCGCACACACACACACACACACACACACACACACACACACACACACACACACACACACACACACACACACACACACACACACACACACACACACACACACAAAGAAAAACAATTATGAATACCTATCACTCGGGCCTCTCGAGCCAAGACCTAGCCACTAGGCTGCCGCGCTGGATGTTATTGCTACTACCAGACTCTGTCAATTCTTTTCTGGTGACGAAACTCCTCCGTAACGCTATCGGGAGAACTTGCTATGCTGCCGCAGCGGACGCAGGGCGGCGCTAGGAGCACGGCGGGGGTAAGGTCCCTAGATAAAAACTTTTTTACCTAGGGTTATTAGGAGCACGGAGATAACCGAGAAGAGCGATATATGGCAGACACATCAAATTTAACGTCGGAGTCTGCTGGATCTGTTACTTTCGTCAGAGGGGATCTCCCGGGGTGCCTCGAATTAGTATTTGTTGCGTGGGCTTCTAAGGACACACATATTCTAACAACCCTTTTTTTTTTTTTTTTTCATTTTCGCTTTTGCCGAAATGAAGCCGCATGCAGCGGCCACGAATCGAACCGCCAAGCTTGTGCTCATTGTGTTGACACGGTGTTTGTGCAGGAAAACGAGGCGACTTCGTCCACCTGATTTAGTACGAATCGCAAGGCGAATAAAGCGAGTTTCTTGTCGAAGGAAATTTCTATTGAGTGACGATCACGGATGGAATGCTGATATTTCTCGACAATTGATACGAGGAAGTTTTCCGTCCGCAAATAAGCCAGCCAGTATATTACGCACTTCAATGGGCCAGCGATCGCCGAGGCATGTGGAGAAGACCACATTTGTATGGTGGCCGTATAGCTATTGTATGTAGCGGTCGAGCGTAACATTCGTGGCGAATGTCTCTTCGCGGTGCTGCTGCAATGTGTGAAGTCGAAAAAGGAACCATGGAGGACTATACACACCCACAAGGCCACGTGCGTACGTGTAGCAACGCAGATATACAGGGCGTCCCAGATAACTCGGACCAAGATTTAAAAAGAGGAGAGAGAGAGAGACAGAAAAGCCGAAAGCCCTACTAAAATCATACCAGCTCCATATTAGCAGAAGTCTTACAAACGGTGTATTATCACGACTAAGTATATTAATTGGTTTTAATTGGTCAATTTATTAATTAGTGCTCATACCGCTTACGTGCCAATGGCAAAGTTGCAGAGCGCCTCAAATAACTTCGGACTCGAGCATTTGTTTCGCGGTGACGTGCATTTTGGGCGGTATCCAAAAGTGGACCGGCCCGCTTGCCCTCGCGTGATTGGACAGAGTCGCGCTTGCGTTAGCGAAACATCTGTTCTGACCCATAACGCCAGGCCAAGTGATCCGGTCCACTCTTGGAACCGTTATAAGATTTCGCCCTTGGTAATTGTCTTTTCTCCGGGAAAAAAAAAAAAAAAAGGAAAGGTGAGAAGCGTGCGAAACATGAAATAGGAGTGCGCTGCAGCTCGTGAGCTCCCGGTGTTTCAGCGAACACATTAAGAAAATTCCTGAACATGGGCTTTTCGAGAGAAAAAGAAAATTTCTCAAGTCAGGTTGGGCGGACGTCGATAAACATACAATTTACACCGTTAACTAATATTCTCTAATTAATTTTCGAACTAGCGGCACTTTGACGTTACTGTCGATGGCGACTTTGTAGGCACAGAGATGACTACGCCGTATCAGTTTTAAAAGAAAAAGTCATTTTCTGAATCCCTTCGGCTAGTGGAACTATATTTTCTTTTTTCCCCCCCTCAAGATCGAAACCGACACTCGCCGCAAAAGGAGCACCGGAAGTCACGTGTGATCGCAACGTCCGCTATCAAGACTCGCAGCTTATCGCAGCCGTGTATTTTGCGGAGATAAATCCAGGTAGGATTTTTCTTGCACCGGGCGAATAAGCAAAAGAAAACGTTGGCTTCTGCCTATATCGAGGCTTTGTGGCTATGGTTAAAAAAAAAAAAAAAGCAGCACGAATAGCGCATCGTAGATTTCGAATTGGCCGCCGCAATTTTGGGAACACGTCACCAGCAAAGGTTGAATTCGCACGTGACTTCCGGCGCTGTCGTGTTTAGTTTCGTTTTGGTGTGAATAAATAAATAAATGAAACCACGTTTTCTCGCGCTGCAGGGCTTTAAAAAAAATCACCTTTTCCTTGTTTTAGAAGCTGGTGTGACATCGTTATCTCCGTGACTAAAATCCCGTCACTGACTAAAATCTCGCCATAAGTGTATAATTAGAAAGTTAAGTAGTAAATTCTATTTAGGCAGCTAAAAATTAACACTTTATTCGGACTTCCTATGTCCGCCTGAGTTAACAGTTGCTTTCTGCAGGCTTTTGTTTTGTGTTGAACAGCCTATTCTTAGGAATTTTTTTTAAGTGGTCGCTGGAAACGCCGTGTTTGATATGTTTGTTCACTGGGTCATACAACCACACAGTTTGCGCCTGCAATGAAATAAATGAACGTGGAAACATTTGTCAGCAAACAACGGCAGCATTTTAATCAGGCAGTCAATCTTACAACGTGTACACACACAAGCAAGAGCAAGTGAGCATATTATCATAAAAAGGGAGCCACAAATGTGTGCCTGTGCCTCTGAAAAATTCAGTGATGTGCAGTCTGCAGTCAAGTACGCTATGTGCCTCACTCAATCGGTGGATTTGCTCTGGAGGGGTAAGCAACTAACTCTGCATCAGAACTGCCATCAAATGGCAAAGGCTTCTATCTCCCTAGCACATTAGCACTGCTTCTGTCAGCAGGCGAAGGTAGAGCTTGTTCAGAACACATACCTTAGAATGTGATTGTGCTATGTTAACCTTGGCACAGGCAGACACACACAACAGAACTGCTGGCTTGTAGATCCAGGCAAGGCACAGCCTGAACCATGCAGGAGTGTGCAAACAATCGGTGATCCTCTGTATATAGAGGGTGAATTTAAAAGTTACTATTTGTTTGAAATTTAGCTGACTCTCTGGAATGAAATCTGTAGATACTCAGTTGGCAGCGTAGCAGATCATCAAATACATAGTGAGTAGGCTTTCAGCTCAAATTGCCTCCATAAATATACTTCTAAGGAACAGTTGGAATCTACTTTCTAAGCATCTATGAATGCGCTGTATCTGGCACCCCACATTTAACGACTTGCCACAAAGCTATCATGTCTGTTTCCGCAAGCCAGCACCAGAACAGGTCTACATTAAATGCACAGTGGGCCTTGAACAGACCAGAACACTAGACTTAAAGGAAAGTTAGCACATGAAGCAGCTAGATAGAAGGCAACACAATGTGTCATGAATAGTGTGAGCAACCACAGACGCAAGCAAACGCGGAGTGACTAAAGATTAAAATAGCGGTACAACAAGCTGCCGTAACATGTGAAACCTTAGTGTAGGAGGAATGGAACACCTACAAGATTTAAGTTTAGAATTCTCAAACTTGGCAACAAACCACACGGACAATTCTCAACAATTCTAGATAACCTTGTTAGAACATCTCCATGGGATACAACTTGCAATACACTTGTGTATATATGTATATATTTTCTCTATGCATAAAGTGTATGTACACATCAACATTGTGCATAAGAGAGTTCCACATATTGTATATATAGTATATATCTATGCATATATATAAACACACAACACTACTGTTCTCAGAGCTTTTTGTGTTGCCGTAGCTATCCCCTTATCAGAACTGAGGTCCCACTGTGAACTGAGGCCCCTTGTAGCCTTCTTCCCCAAAACCTCGGAGAGCGAAAAGAAAAAAAGGTGTTCCTCACTCCCCCTGAACATTAGGAGCTCTAGGTATACAGGATACCAGCAACATATCTTTTGCCAACTGACATTAAAACATCTCATGAAGACTATAGGTTCCTATTTTAATACTATCAACTTTTCTTTCCTGGTCTTTTCTTCCAGTTTATGACCTTATACAAACCTCACAATTTTTGTCCAATTTAATGGCATGCTTACACACACATGCTTGTGCAACGAGCTCAGCCTTAGCTTCTTTCAAATTCAAAGTTTCAGTGAGACATGAATCCATGGACTACATTAAAGTTCACCTAAGCATTATACATTGAAAAGAAAGCCACAGCTACTAGTGATTGCTGATCACTTTGATTAAAGATGTGAAGCATAATTTCACAAGTGCTTATGAAGTGCTGTGTACCACCAAAGAGCACATATTCTAGAAGAAATGTCCTAACTAAAGTGCCCTTTTTATTTTTGAAGACGTGTGGCAGTGCCTCCTGAGCAGCAGAGAAGGAAATGCATTGACGTTATTAAGGCAGCCATGTATTAGAAAGTATTTACATCTTCAAACGAGCAGCTTACTTCATCTTTCTTGACTGGTCCTCTAATCAAATGTTCTCATAAATTTTTATTAAATGGTAGGTTTAATGGACCTAAGTATTGGAAATGATCTGAATGAATATGAGAGAAATGTGCCACTAAATGTATAACTCTTCGTGTAGGTTCACTCAAATGTCAGTGAGCACTTTCAATCACAAATAAATAGCTGTGGCTAAAAGCAAATAGCTAAGAGCAACTTGATCCCAACCAACTAGACTGCTATCGAAATTGCACCGTACAACACCCATATTTGTCACGGAGCTTATTTTATAGGATCGACTACGCCCCTTATGAATATAGTAGGTACTACTCTTCACACAACATTAAGTGACACGCCTTTACTTTTCTGAGTGCCACAGAAAAAACTAACTTTCGCAGATCGTGTTCGTGATACATATGCATTAGCTAGCTATGACCAGTTCCCTCTTAGGATGCTTTTTTTTCCAAGTTGTTGCGCGTAGAATGGACAATCACAGGAAGAACAGCAAGGCAGACAGAAAGAGCGCAAACTATCAACTTATTTATTTGCTCTTGAAACAGCTTATATAAGCATGTCCAATCGTCACACGGATAGGAAAGAGGGTTGAGAGGGGGTGAGAGGGGAAGCATACAGTTCAGAAAACCTCACCGTCACATAAACCTGCGCAAAAACTGGTCTTCAGCCTTATACAAGGTAACAGAAGTGTCGCTTATACATTGATCACCTTTATCTTTAATAAAAAACGCTTCTAAAAGTTCACGGCCAACTCTGGTCTGGCTCCTCCCGATTATCTTAATCTTTTTTAGTAATGGCTCGCATCCCATGCACTTGTTGCAATGAGCGGGCAAATTCGCTCCTTCTCTTTTTTCCAGAGACGAGGCATGCTCCGCCGCACGTTCATTCACGCATCGCCCTGTTTGGCCCACGTAAGACTTCCCACACCTAAGGGGTATTTCATATACCACCTTCGTGGCACACTTCACAAAAAATTGGCCATGTTGAATTCCGCACCCGCTGCCTCGGGCTTCCTTGCCACTGATTCTAGGGCATAACCCGGCCAATTTCTTAGGTGCCGAAAACACCACACCGACACCATGCCTATTTGCCACTTTTTTTAAATTGTGGGAAACCTTGTGCCTGTACGGCACAACAATGGGCTTCCTTCTCGGCAGGGACTCGGCGCCTCCAGATCCTCTTTCTTCTTTCTTTATCTTCTTAAGAAGATTGTCCGCCACTGCTGCGATTACCTCGCAGGGGTAATGCCTGTATGCTTCCCCTCTCACCCCCTCTCAACCCTCTTTCCTATCCGTGTGACGATTGGACATGCTTATATAAGCTGTTTCAAGAGCAAATAAATAAGTTGATAGTTTGCGCTCTTTCTGTCTGCCTTGCTGTTCTTCCTGTGATTGTCCATTCTACGCGCAACAACTTGGAAAAAAATCATGCACCAACTTGCCCAGCAAGAAGTTCTTCTACGATACTTAGGATGCTTGTTTAGTGCTGCCTTGGCCCATAGCATAAAATTGTATATTAAGTATAATTTTTATGCCCAAATTATAGGCTTTAGTGCTCTTACTGCAAAGCACACTGAAAAGGTTGACGAAGATAGCCACAATTTGTAACACAATTCCTTCAACAGATGTTCAGCCAGAAATGATCAGTATGCTTAGAAGGGATGCACAAAAGGGAATACATTGAAAAATGTCTGGGTTGTGATTTTTGTGCCCACCCCCTTCCCCCTTTCTTAATTCACAACCACAATGATTAGTATAGTACTAGTACTGCTGTTCCTGTAGTATTCATAAGTGGTGCAATTGTGTCATAATGTTGGTGTATATGCCGTTAAGCTTTAAATATATTAAACACACACAGTGTGTCATAACATAAAATTTGCAAGCAAAACTTGTCTGTAAGGAAAAAAGAAATAACAGGAACGATGTGCCAGATTTCTTTACAGTTTAACAAAACAAACAGAAACATAACTCTTCTACCCATCTTTATCACAGGGAAAAAGAACATGACATGCAAAATGCACATGAAGTTATAAGTACTAAAAATGTGTTTTACCACTTAATGAAGTAAAATAAGTGGGACCTGCATGCAACAGTTACTTCTAAGGTAGACGGCATAATAAAATACATGAGAATATAGTAAATATCACTAAATACATGCTAATACAGCATTACAAGACAAGATCATCTTATATGATTGCCATAGCGACATTGGTCTTAATATGCTTGTACTTTGAGTATAGGATTTTGACATGTTGAAAAAGCATGTAAATATGCTCCAGCTTCTTCAATGAGGCTGCAGATTCAACGTCATACAATGACTTTTAATTTTAATTTACCGCAAGTCTATCTGCAACTATTAGTTGACAATGTCAGCTGCATGACATCTAAGCACTGCCAAAGTGTGCAAAAGTATGCCAAAGTGTCATGCTTAAAGTTGTACTGGTAGTTTCTGGCAAATGTGCACATGTGAGATGAACATAAGCCCACTAAGCAACAAACACATGATGCTTTGTCAAGTGGTCCATGCTCGAGTATGTGCTAAATGCGAGAGAGCTTTACTTATGCGCTGCATTTGCATGAAAATGTAATAAAATCTGTAGAAGAAAAATTTGGGCCTCTTCTAAACACATAGCTAGGCTATGACGGTTTCTACAACGGAAAACTTTCAGGGCTAAATCATTCAAGTCAAATGGAAAGCACGACACACAGCACATTTCCTCGCCAATCTGATGCTACACAGCTCGAACAATGGCACAACAGAGAACAGGGAATTGCACGTAGGGTGCAAGGAGCATCCTCAAAATGTTCTAATATTGGTGTCACACGGGCGTTTTGAAGGCCTTCGAACCGACAGTCCATCGACTCAAAGGTCAAGCTTGAGCTGCTACACCGCCCGGTTTTGATGGTCGTCGAGTCGATAGTCTATCGAGTCAACGGAGCTCCCTACAACTCCTTAGAGACTTCAAAGGCCATTGAGCGACGGAAGCGGACACGTCGTGAACTCGAGACTTGGCGCACCGGCAGCTCCTGCGCGTGTTAGTTTCGGAAGCCACGGCCATATTTATGTTTTTGTATCAACAAGTAGAATCATACACCGGTAAAGATATTGGAAACGTGTGGAGAGGCCAACATTGTCACTTTATTGCATTAGTTCTAGAACGAATATGCCGTCACTCCCCCCCCCCCCCCCCCCCCCCCAAAAAAAAAGCCATGCAACTGGTGGAAACACTGCGTGTTGCACCATCTGATGCCTACGAATCAAACCAAATTTTCAGGCTCACACTAGGGACTTAGGCTTAGCAGTGTCAAAACTGGCACGTTTTCTGAATAACAACTGCGAAACGTCGCACATACCTTGTCCCATTTGGTACATAAGATTAAGAGAAGGCTCAATTTAAAGTTTGTCTCTTGCTGTCGGCACGAATAGCAAGCGACGAGTGCGAATTTGAACTGAAGCAGGTGCTTTGGTTGCCGCCATGCTGTTGAAAAATCACTTGGAGATTCAACGGCCGTTCAAAACTGCCATGTAGCAGCACCAGAACTTATTTTCAGTCGATAGAGTTGTGAGCTTTCTGAAGGTCGTCGATTCGAAGGCCTTCCAATGGGCCCGTGTGAAACAGGTATAAAACTAAGAAGCATTCTCAATCTTTGTAAAATAAAACATGTATAAGCAAAACACAAGGTCATTTTTCGAATGAGTAAACATGATTAGTAAAAGCTCTGAGTATAATGATACATTAAGAAAGCTCAAGATACATTTGGCAAATCACGTCAGCACAGTTCAATAGTGTGGGCATTTCTGATCGTTGTGTGCTGAAGGCCAAGGATCCCATCAATAATAAAAACAGCGTCCAGCAAGGGTAGCAAACATTTTGGCATCAGCTGGACAAAAACCTGTCAACACAGTCACACAAATTACAGTGGAATGGTATGCGTGTGCAAAATTATTTTAACTTTGAACATAAGTTGGCTACATAGGAACTTATAGTCTGGCTTTACAAAAACATGCCAGAGTTTCATGAAATCATCAAATGATTTCGTGAAAATGGCTTGTTCTGGCTGGTTTCTTCTCTGGCTGAAAGCATGAATACAGCCTCACACCACATGGAAGCAGGTGCACTAGCCATTTTGTTACAGAGACATGTCAAACCTGTGCTATTCCTGCACCAATATGGCATAACATAAGAAAATTAAGGTAATGAAACACAGCAACATGACTTTGCTCTCCTATTTGAATACTCTGTACATTGAAGTAGGGTCCATACGGCAACACACAAGAAAATGCCCATACTAAAGTATACAAGACTGACCAGCAATAAAATATCAAATTATTTACAGTGTAACAACACTACACTTGTGCCACTTGCCACCAGTAGACTGCCATAATTGGCATCATGGACTAGAGCTGTGCAAAACGAGAACCCAAAATGGCATGATTTGATAAATTACGTTGTACAGCTTCCAGCAGTTTTCTCTCAGCTGTAAGATCAAAGCTGCTGGACCAGTGGATAAATGTGCGTTCTTTCATGAAAAACGAGCTGCTATAGCACGAACTGCATTAAAACTAACAATGCAGTAGTATCAATCTAATACAGTTATCAGCGTTACAATTTCAGCTGTGCCCATGGGCAACCTTTCTTCTATTTGCGTTGGCTGCACTGATAAAGGTACAGGAGCAGGAGTTTTGCACATTAATAGCTACACCAACCACTCCACATGGCATGATCCCCTCCCCTTTGCTGTCTCAAATCCGTTTGGCTTGTTTACACAGACAAAGAGTCTCCAATCAGCATAAATGTCGCACAACGTATGGTTAACCAATCATAACAGGAACCCTTGTGGAAAGCTCTTACAAATTTTAAAAAAGTTCAAATTAAATCCTGGGTTCTCACACAAAAGATTGGAGAAAGAGTTGCATACAATGCATGATTGCAGGAACTATTGACGACACCGCGTCAGCAGTACCCTCAACATGGGCATACATGTAGGCAGTGTGAGGTAACAGCAAGCACATCACAAAAACAAGATTTACAACCCGACTAGATATTGCACACCAAAGCTTTCACACTAACAGTTAGGCAATGCTTAGGATTAACTCTGGAAAGAATGACAGTAACATAGGGTGCCTATGTATTAATAAAAATACTTATGCTGTACAGCCTCAAGGTACTACTAAATGTGACTAGGCATACTTTATGCAAGTAGCACCAATATTTACGTTCCGAATTCTAATGAAACTAGCCCCAGCAAAGCAACTGCATCAAGATCTTTTTCCTAAAACAAGGAGTAAATGTCATAAATGAAATCAGACAATACTGATGTTGTCCACCACATTACCAGGTTAGACAGCTCAATAAAATGATGCATGAATCTACTGCGATGTGGCATGACATTATGTTATGTGCAATGCAGGCGGGACAAAAAAAATATACAATTAAGACACAAGTTGGCAAGTGAAGAAGCTAGCCAACATATGACAAGGGATATTGAGGATTCGTAAATGTGATACAAGCATGGTACAATAAAAAAAGCACTGAATACAGGAATTGTGCTCCCTGAAAATGTATATGTCGTTGCATTGACAGAAAAGTGGCAAGAGAATCACAGTAGAATGGCTCTAGCATAAAATGAATAGGGCAGAAAGAAACTGCAAATTAAAGTAAGTCAAATGGCATTAAAAGCACATGGTTGAATAGGAGGGTAAATACTAGCGTTAATGGCTAGCAATAGTCTACTTAGCTACACTGTGTAAATAGCAGACAAGCAGATGTAGCAGAAAGAGCATGTGTTAATCCTCTTCTCATGCAATCTTAATCACCTTTGATTTAACAGCACGCTAGAAATACCACGTTTTCATGGGGAAGCTAATGAAAAGTCTCACCCATAAAACACTCATGCCCTTCATGCAAAATCTCGCAGAATTGAACGACCCAACATTAATAATGACTGTCTGGGGTTCTTCAAAACAGCATACTTTACATGGCATCTTGACCTGTATGTGGCCACATCATGACAAGAAGCCAAAATTTGTGAAGTCACGCTCAGCATGATAGTTACTGAGCTGCTAGGTAGAGTAAAAAAGAATGAATGAAAGTATGGCATCCTGAAATTTCATGTATTACATACCAACATGCATCACGCAGTAGGCTATACTTCTGTTTGATCAAACATATGGCTTCGCTGGAAGTGCCTCTTGTTCATTCTGGCCCTCATCCATGTTCACACAGCAAGTGCGCTCAAGTTAATGCTAGGCCCTCATTTTACGCCTAACAATCATCGAATGGAAGCCTGTGCTGCACCATACAATGGCGTGTTATGCCCAATAAGAAGCCGATTGCTAATCACATCAATGTTATCTGTTCTCTATGCCAACATGCAAGGCTTCTACAAGAATTGAACAGCATGCAGCATACACTGCACCTAAGTAACAATCACCTTTGCGTGGTACAGTAGCAGTGGATTTTCATAGGAGCCTTTTTCACCATTAGCCATGAAAAAAAGGTCCAGCGTTGAAGTTCACTTATGAAATAAAGCTCAGCTAGTGGTTTCATAATAACAAGAATGCGGTGCACATCACTCAGACAAGCCATACTGGATTTGTTCCTTGTTTGGACTGCTTACATTCTTGTAAAGAATAATCACTTTGCCTAGATAGCTACTTGTATAGATTACACTCTAAGCTTACAACTATATTATGTAACTTGGACATTGTTTTGTTGGCCTGTGGCACATTTTAGACATCAGCACGCACGAGCTATAAAACTTCGAGTCTGATGGTGTTCTTATGTACAACACACTTTGACACTGCACTTCACAAGGGATAACATGGCTACAGAACTTTTGCTTTAACAGCAAAACCATCATGCACTACATATTCTTGTTGCAAACTTCAAAACAAGAGATTAATCTCAATCACATATTACTTTATCCTGGGTTGTGAATGTTTCCTTACAGTTCAAGCATACTTTACAAATTTAGATATGTAATGCCCACATTTTTATATATCAGTCAGGTGTCTGTATAGTCAATGTGAAGTGGTCAGTATTGTGCAAGCCAAGCAAACGGAAACATTGCACCTTGCATTGTTTCTCCCTAGACAAGTGTCCATGCTCGGCAGAATACTATGAGCAAAAGAAAATATGCTATGGTAAATTCCTGTCTTGCAAAGGTGCGATTGCAAAGGGTGGTCCTGGCATTCAAACTCAAGTTTACAAGTTCAATCGATATTACAGATTTAGGGTGCTCACTACACACGAATCAATAAAGAAAAATAATTACTGGCTCAGGGAAGTGTGTCCAATGTAATACACAGGGCTAACGGGCACCAAGCTAACTTGCAGTTTCCTTATCATGGCAGAAAATGAAGCATCTGAGGGTATGCATAAGATGCTACAGGCTTGAGGTAGGTATTTCACATACACATTCGACGTGTGGTGTCTAAGAGCAACTACCTGTAGCCTTCTACATCAGTTCTACAACAACGGGCTACATATAAAATCAAGTATACAGTCGCACATGAAGATAAGAAGCACAGACAACGATAATGATCTGTTGTGTTACACATGGTAACAATCTAACTGGATGGTACTTCTCATGTAAAGTAACTGCCAAGCAAGGTAGTGATCTGACATATTGAGGCTGGAGCATCTACCACCAGAGCCGCAGGGCTGTTTCCACACTGAAAATTCGGCATGAGCATGTCAGAATGCAGTTCAAACACAGATCTTTCTTTCTTTTAAACAACACAGCTTGATCAGGAGCCTGTAGCAGGCCAACGTGTGGCATGGCTTTCGATAAATGAATTCCTCCCTTGCTTTCTTTTTACCCTAGTGGTGAATGCAAATTTGTATGCAAAAACACATCACAATTTTGTTCAATTTTTTTCATAGCCAAGTTGTGGTACACGTTGAACTACTGTTTGTGTGCAATTCTATTGGTTTAAACCAAGTACCACTGCATGGGTGTGTGTTTGCATTTTGGAATCTGTTTATGCTCCTAACTCACCATGGCTTGGCAAAATGCAATAAAGCATTGGTGAATGGCTGATCCATTGATTTAGGTGTCCTAATTCGTCCCACGGGCTCTGGGAGATGCCACAGCACAAGGCGCAGGGGCAGTTTAAAGAGCCAAGAAGATTTTTTAACCTAGACCCAAAGCATGGTGCAAAATATTTCTTTCCTTTCTTCTTCTTTTTTTCTTTTTATTATTCTTAGGCATTATGCCACAACTAGAATACTGCTGTTTTAAGAATTTGAACACCTGACCTACTGTTCAGCAGCAGAACATCACCAGGCCCCCATGTAAAATTCTACAAGCTACAAGCTGCAAGCTACTGCTAAATGAACCAGTAATAATGCCACACAAGTTAGCAATGTGGCTCACATTATGACCACTCTATATGATATGCCAAACTGAACGACAATAATAATGCATCATGTGTAATGTTACATATTCACCTAATGATGTAATTTACTCACTAAATAATGTTACAAAGCAAATACAGGCTGAGAGAGAATCTATAAAGGAGGGGCCCCATAAATTACCTATGAATGTTTAGCCTTAACCCAAATTTAGGCTTTTAGATTCTATCACTGTTGGAACAAACAGGAGCCATGCGCACCTTGTGCTCTGCAGAAGGATCTCTTGATTGTTGATTTCTGGGGTTTAACATCCCAAAACCATGATCTGATTATGAGAGACGCTGCAGTGGAGGGCTCCGGAAATTTTGACTACCTGGGGTTCTTTAACGTGCACCTGACATCGCACAGTACACTGGCCTCAACATTTCACCTCCATCGAAATGCAGCCGCCAAGGCCAGGATTCGATCCCGCAACCTTCGGATCAGCAGCTGAGTACGATAGCCACTCAACCACCGTGGCGGGCACAAGGATCTGTTGACCACTAAGCTAAATGGCAGGTGAGCAAGCCATGTGGCAGCTGTGAGCTAGTGTGGTAGGTGCCAGACTTGATCACTGTTCAGAAAATGCCTCTTATACAGCAGCTGTATTAAATTCTGAACAACCGAAATGGATGTCAGAAACACTTGAAAATCTACGACCACAAGCATGCACAAAGTGTCTAGCAAGTGTCTCTTTGCAAGGAACTTGTATGCTCAGTTTAAGTGTAAGCTGGTGCCCTAAAGCTAGCCATCCCAGGTTACCTGAGATGAAGCATTTTAGAGAAGCAAGTCTGCTAGAAGAAAGCTAAATGCAACTCCACCTCCCACACATACAAACTTCATTGATTTGTGGCGCTTAACGTCCCAAAACCAGCTCTGATTATGAGAGATGCCATAGTAGAGGTCTCCAGAAATTTCAACCACCTGGGGTTCTTTAACGTGCACTGACATCGCACAGCACACGGGCCTCAACATTTCACCTCCATCGAAATGCAGGTGCCGCGGCCGGGATTCGATCCCAGCGACCTTCGGATCAGCAGCTGAGTGCCATAACCACTAGACCACCGTGGCAGGGGACACATACAAACTTGCCCTTTCCAAACGCGAGCCACCTTCTAATGTGCAAGCCTTCATCCTGCAGCATACATCATAATATTTTGGAAGTTAAGAAACTCTGTCGTCTTACGTGCCTAAAACCTACATAATTATGAGGCCCACCATAGTGGAGGACTTCGACTTAATTCTGAGGTTCTCTAACGTGTACTTAAGTGTAAGCACACCAGTATTTCGGCATTTCGGCACCATCAAAATGCTACCATGATGGCCAGGAATCAAACCCACATCCTTTAGCTGAGCTTCACATCCCCTTAGCCACTCAGCTACCACAGTGGGTAGGTTCTGAGACTGCAGCCTTTCCCATTTGCCAAGTCATGGTGAGCCAGAGACAAACATGATCACTGCATCTGCAGAGATCGAGCACATCAATAGGCTTCAGTCGGAAAAGCATCATCAGACTTAGGGCTCTCGGGCGTGCCATCGTCATGCGTTGCCTGATAGGGGGTGTCGGCCGACAGGTTTCCCGTTCCCAACGTCCCCAGGGGCCCCGCAAAGTTGCCGCCGCAAGTCTGTGCGTACAGCCCCCAGGGCTGAAGCTCAGCCGAGCCACACAGAATGAAGACAAGGCCCGTGAAGGCATACACGCCAGCAGCAATGTAGAACACGATGCTCCACTGTGCGATTGTCTCCTGCAGGCACACAAAATGACAGCATTGCAAATGAACATTATTTTGACCAGTATGCCTTCAATTGACATTCCAGCCACTCACTTAGTTTTTTTTATTAACTCTATGTTGCTAAGATTATATGCAGAAAGAAGTACAATATTTCTTCTTCTTTCTTTCTTCTTTTTTTTTTGAAGCTCTCAAATTTCATTTTTTTTCTGTGTCGCTCTTATGTTACATTACTTGACTTGATCACAGCCTAGACTCAAAACAAGATTAAAACAAAAAGCTGCTTCTAATAGAGCTTTCCTTCAATGCATGTCACGTAGCACGATACAACACGCTAAAATGTGCCTTATTTGCTTTACAGATGTGGCCTTGTAATGACACAAATACTATCCAGCGCATCCTCTTCATCATCATCGCTCTTGTCATCATTTGTCGTCATTTGTACTTTATTCAAAACAGTTAGCCTCATTCCTAGAACTAGTCATAAATGATCATGGATACCATCTACGAGTCAAATTAATTCAAGGTCTTCAACAATGCCACTGTAAGAGCCGCTCCAAGCAAGATCTTTAACTCTGGAGATGTGTATCCCTTCCCATGCATTCAGTGTATGCATTCAGTGTATACATTCAGTATGCATTCGGTATACAGCACTGGACTAACAAAGCTGAGCAATGCTGGTACAGTAAGCTTTTTTTGATTCTGCTCTGGCTAACTCCATTTCCCACAGAGTTAATTCAGTCTTGGCTGAAGTTCCCTGTCTGCACTTATATGTAAATTTCTATGAGGGCTTAGTATATTAGTAATAGTGGACGTGCACACATGAGTCAGCCTTCAATTAGCTTACATAGGGAACAGATAAAATGCCTTAACAGTTATTTATCATGTAGTATGGCATGTGTACTTAACTGACAGGTGGCACTAGCACTGTCAATCTAGCATCGTGTGTCATTACTGAAATCACGTGTCATCAACAATGACAATGGTCATTAGCACAATGGAATGGATGTGTGTATGGACAAAAAGATGGGACAGACACTCGAGACAAGCTCGGCTTCGAACACCTAGCTCATAAATGCTGTTGCATTAAAAAAAAAAAGGATTTTCAAGGAACCTCTTATTCTTCATGCATCAGGTAATGTAGAAATGTACACCATTCATAACAATGAGGGTGTAGCTCACATTGTTGTTTGTCAAGCTCCCGACTGCGAGAGGTGCCAGAAATCCAGCCAAGTTGGCGAAGGCATTTGTCATTCCCATCAAGGTACCTGCAAATGTATGTGCATGCGCTCTTGCATGAAAGCAGTCACCATGACTGGAAGTATAGTAGAAAGTTATGTTTGTTCGAATAACTGTTTGCCTGTGTAGGATCCTAGCTGTCTGGTTGTAGTAAACTAATAGATTGTTGAGTATGCATACCTTGTGCATGAGTAAATTATTACTCCTATTGGGGAGAGGAGTGGGGTAGGGAGGAGGGTTCACAAATGTGCGTGGAAATGTTTGCATATATTGATCTGTCCTTGCATCAGGATGAACTCTCTCCAGATCACCACAACCACAGATGCACCAATGGCATGTTGAGGAAAAAATCATGTCACCACCAGCCAGTGGTGGCATGGAGGAAAGGGAGAAATCCTCGTCCCCCTACACAGCTGCAGGAGTCACAGTGGTCACAGGAGTCACAGTGGATTCCTCACCAGAGAGCGATGACGGCATTAAAATGTAACCGAGTGACAGCATTCACAATATGGCCATCATGTATCACACGTCCTGAACATTATGCTAGCATATGCAAAAGACACTCCCGAAAGCAAACAGCCAAAAGAATTGTAAGGTGCCGCTTTCACTAAAGATTGTGTTGCTGTGAATAAGTAATACAAGCTACGACTTCACAAGCATTGTATCTGAAGTGCATGGCACCTTACATGAACACTGCATTGACAATGTGGTAAATTTAACAACAAAGGGTAGTTGCATTAGCAAGTACAATACAGAGCGTGAAGCTCACAATTCTCACTCCTATTCTCTGGAGCCTTTGTAATCTGTGTAATTGCATTTGTGGATGAACTACCTCTAAACAGGGGTAGCTCATTCTGTTTAATTTAGTATTAACGCCAATTTTTATGTGTTCAATACAATCTTCAGAATAGCTAATTATTTAAGACAGCACCATCATATTCATTGTATTGAGATTTCACTTGTAAGTTGCAAAAACAAAGGAGCCGTTTCTCATACCTGCAAAGTCCGGAGACATGTCAACGTGGGTTACCATGTAGCCTGAGAAACAAAATGCATTGAGGCCCATGGCAATGGTCAGGAGAACAACGTTGAGGAATCCATTGCAGCCAGCAAAGGTCACAATAAACAGGCAGATGGCCGTTCCAAAGAATGCTGCATACGAAAGCAATGCAAGAATGTTCATGAAAACTAGTAGCAATCTCAATGTAAAGGCGTGCGAATATTCGAAATTTCGAATAATTTTCGAATAGTGTTTGCTATTCGATTCGATTCGCACTTAAATTTTGCTATTCGAACTATTCGAAGTTGGTAATTAGGGGGGAAAAATACGCTACGTCGCGTGTAAGTGGCCCATTCCTGCATGTAGTCCACTTCACCGCACAACACCCGTGTACTGCAGGCGAAGTTACCTCAGCTTTCTGTTGCACATATTCTGTTGGACTGTTCCCTAGGACTTTGGAATGACACTGTGGCAGTACACTAGTCATGCCATAAATCTTTTTGCCCATCTTTAGCAGAACATTTCTTCATAATTTGACATGGTTATTAGTAAAGAAATATTCGAAATTATTCGATTCGATTTGCACTTGTACATAAATAATCGAATTTGCTTCACACTCATAATTTTGCTATTCGCACAGCTCTAGTTCTAAAGAGTGAAATTGATATGCAGAAAAGTATGAACTAATAATATGTTTATTGTCAGGCTGCTAAGCAGTGAATGCTTGCAGTATGAACCATTGTGGAAAGCTCACACACTTGAATCTGCAATTACAATTGGCCTGCACTTGAATATCGGAGTGGCAGTACCATATGAACTCAAACATGACAACCTTAGAATACAAAAAAAAATAAAAAAATACTACACTTGACGCTGGAAGAACACTGAGATCTGATAGAACATATTAACCATCATCCGATTGCTTAACTTGTTTATTGTTTAATACAGGTTTAATGACATTTTTTAATGCCGTGAACAGGCACTCTGCTCGGCATAGACTCAACAACAATGACTGAACACAATTCCCACCATACTACCACTGTTACCCAAGACCTGCAGGAAATACAGGTGTGTTCTTCTGCACCTCCTGCATATAGTTACTTATGGTTTTACTAACTTTTTTCTCCCAAGTATATAATGAAAGAAAGTCAGGTAAACTTTCAGTGCAGTAGCTCCACAGTCCCCTGGCATAAGAGTTAAGTGGCGCAACAGTTAAGTCAAGATAAGCGATATGTCAAGCATGGTTCACATCGTGCTGGTAGACTTGAGGAGCGTGTACTTTGAAGCAACCAGTGGCCTACTTACAAACAGAATTGAAGAACTTCCGAATGATGCTGGTCGTGAAGAGGTCTTTCCTCCGCACGTGGTCGGCCAGATATCCAGCACCCCAGCTGGAGAAGGTCGCAAGGAGGTATGGCAGTGCTGAGAGGTACCCATTCTGAAACACAACACCAGGCCCCTCAGAGTTATAGGATTGAAGAATTCACATCAAGAAAAACAAAAGGATTTACAGAAGCTAGTACCACAGTACCAATATGGCAGCAATGCATGATAAACGTCATTTCTATGATTTTTCATTTGTATGATGTCATTTAACTGATGACGATAGTGGAACACTAAAAAGCACACGTAAGCGTAATAGACAAACTGTCAACGCAGCACTTGTGGGAAGGCATTGCCATGTGTGATATGCACATCATAGTTCCTCGTGGTCACGTGGCTATCCGTGCTCACCTTTCTGCCAACTCTAGGCCCACCTTCTCTCTGTGCTCTCGCAAACTTAAGTTGCAACTATGCGCTGTAAAAGCAGCCCCAAATAATTAACCGTCACATATTGGGGAAAAATGGCACGTAGATTATTAGCTAATTGCGGCAACACAACAAACAAGACATACAGTTTCAGTACCAGTAACACTTTACCTGTTTCTTCAAGATATTTCGACATGCCTAGATTAGCTTTCACACGCGGGAGGAAAAAAATAAGAGAGAGACATAGAACGTTGGGGAAAGCTATTAAAATGGTACACGAAAGCTTAATCAATGATATCAATCAAAGCTCTGAATACAAAAACAAATCAAACATACAGTTTATGAGCAATGATAATATCAAATAAGAAAAAAATAGCCAGTAATGCTTCACTATGTACATTCTGAGGGCGTGTGAGGTCAACAAAGGCAAACAGCTATAGCTTAATATCTGACAGATGCAGTTAGTTTATGAAAATGAGATATATTAAGTCGAGTTCCTTATAAGAATTGTCAAGAGCCATGAAAACTCAACTGTATCAACTGATAATTGTTATAATACAAAGAAAGGGGAAATGGCAGGGATTCTGTTATAAGATATATGATGAGGCGGCTGGTGGCTCTCGGCTGTGGTCGGCTGGTTTACGCCACAAATGTGCTGTCAAACGGAGCATGAACAGCAGTGGTAGCAACAGCTAAGACTGATAGTCAATGGCCTAGCACATGTGAATGTGTGCATAAATTATTTATAAAGAAAGAGAGTGTCCACTTCTGTTGTGATGTGAAAATTGCAGAATAATGTGACATATTACATGACCAGACCAAACAGATCGGCCCTGCATAAGGGCCACAGCTTGCCAAGAGTCAGAAAAAAAATAAAAAAAGGAAGATGTGCTCATCCACTTACATTGTATTTCAAGCTTCTGTGTTGTGACAATTTCTTTGAGCAGATGTGTTTTTACAATGCATGACATGCACAGAAAGATCAATGAAAAACAGTAACCCAATGGCAACATGCCATATTACTTAATCCATAAACTTAGGTGCATGGACAAAGGCTGTGTACGCACCTTCCTGATGTCAAAGTGCAAGATGTTCTTGAGATAACTGGGCATCTCGGTGAGAAGAGTGTAGAAGCCCCAGTTCTGGCCAAAGTGGGTCACCATCAGAGCCCAGAAAGGCACTGAACTCAGCACTGCACGCCATGGGATGGGCAATTTCTGCAAGTTACCAGCAGCAATTCTCACATAAGTGAAAAGCATGACAAACATTTCCAAGAAAGTTACCCTCAATTCCTTTCTTCTAAAATGAGAAAAAAAGAGGACAGTTAAAATGTCTTCAATTCAATAAACATTTTGCAACAAATATTAAGAACTAGTCAGTGACATCAGTATGTGTGAGTTAAGTTTCCAAATAAAATTAGATACTTAAGAAGAAATGAGTTCGTTAGTGGATCAAGTTCCAAAGGCTTTTAAATACAAATAGGGAAAATTGCTTTAAGGTGGTAGTACAATGGTCACCATTTTGGATGTAGCTCAGGTTTTGCCACCCGATGGTGTTGTTCAGTCAGGGCCATAGAGAAAAAATAATTTGGAAGGAGAAGCTCTGGGTAGGCCTCAGTGTGAAACCGTGTGAGGAGGTGACTCGCACCTGCAAACATTCGTACTAGCAAAGAATAGGACACGAGGACAAGGAGGAAAATTGCAATGCTGTGATCTTCCCTCTGGCTTCTTGTGTTCTGTTCTTTGAGCAGTGTGTGCGGCAGCGGTTGCTACTGGCTGGTTTTGGCTGTTACAACAAAGTGCATGCTCTTTTTTTAGGTGTCTGTGCCAATGGGTGCTTACTCCTTTTCTTGTTATTTTATTTTTTCTCTGGTTCTTGGTGTGTGTATCTTAAGGCTGCCACCACGACAACCCCACACAAACAAACCACCACATACTACTACTACTCTTACTAGTTTCCGTTCCTTGTTTCACATCTATTCCCCTGCCCTCGAGCGCTGAGCTAAGCTCCCCTCCAGGCGTATAAAGGCGGTGTAATATGAAATCGGGCGTTGTCCTATTTCATTTCTGACATAACATGAAATTGCAACTTTTTGTTTGTATGAATATTTCGAAATGCTAACTATGTACGAATAAATGCGAAATTGGTGCCAAAGTGTGATAGCCTCAGTTCATCTTACAGGTGTGCGACTATTCGAAATTTCGAATAATTTTCGAATGGCTCTTGCTATTCGATTCGACTCACACTTCACTTTTACTCTCTGAGCTATTCGTTTGAATAGTAAGCTGGTAATTAAGTTGAAAAATATGCTGTCTTGTGAAAACTGGCCCATTCCCGCAAGTAGCGCGCTTCGCCGCATAACACCGGTGTAATGCGGCGAAACTAACACTCGTGTACTGCAGCTAAGCGAACACTCGCGTAGTGCGACGAAGCTAACACGCCTGTACTGCAGTGAAGTTACCTCAGCTTTCTGTTGCACAGTTCGGTGTTGGACTGTTCTTCAGGACTTTGGAATGACACTGTGGGCATACACGTCAAGCAATAATTTTTTTGCCCATGTTTAACAGTACATTTCTCCATAATTAGATATGGTATCATTCAAAGACATTCGAAAATTATCCGAAAAATATTCGATTTGCACTTCAACATAAATATTCAAATTCGCTTCGCATTCAAAATTTTGCTGTTCGCACAGCTCTGATTCACATGATATGACACAATAGACATAACAGCATACTAAGCTATGACTCATTTGAAGAACCTGTTAGGCTTTCGTGTTGTCTGCTCTTCTTCTCTTGTGCCCATGTTTGCATGCCTTTTCTTTATATACAGCTAGGCTGAGAGTGCAATTTTGTAAAAACAGTCAGAGCACTATGGTTATAAAGCTTTTAGATATTGAATACCATTAACCTTATTTACACGCCTGTGACAGTAGCATGTCACCACTGTTTACGTGAGTGCGATGTGCTAGAAATGCGGTGCAATGCTAGGATGTCACATTTATGTAAACGTGGCTGTTTCATGTGTGTCAGTGGGATGAACTCCGCCTGAGAAAAATATTGCAAGGAGCCACCTCCTTTTTAACAGTGAAGCTGTTTAAGGTGGAGGTTCGGCACCAGATCATTCACAAGAAATGATCATCATCACAAAATCATCATAAAATAAGTGTACGTGCACTTCTAGCACATGCCCAAAGTGTGGTATTTGCACACTTATTTCTTCTGTAGCGCTCATGCCTTCAGCCCCCTTCTATATACAGTCTACGCCCGTTACAATGGACCCCCATAATCCGGAAAAAAAACGTCCACTGTATCTATAGTATGCAGTATCCAAACGGTGGAAGGGGGGCAAGACAATCGTGTGGCCACTGTCGCATAGAAATGTTACCGAAACTTTTTTTTTTAAGTGGTCACATTCTTGCCAGTAGAACAACTGATACGAAATAATCTTGACGAATTACGGCTCTGAGTTCAAAGATTAGAGCAGTGTGACGCCGCATGCCAGCAGCAGTTTGATAATAAGGGTCTGTTACCACAACCCCGCTTGGGGCAATTCTTATTTTCATCGTACGGCAAAGGTGCATGTGAGGAAATAAACTTCAGTGAACGTGACATTTTTATTTCACGAAATACTGAGTGATGAGGGCCTGCTTAGCTCCTGCCAGAGAAGCTGCCGTCACCTTGTGTTGCATTTCTGTGAGCTACAGAACTTCCACCGGAGCAGTTGCCTTGCTGCTACAGGAAATATCGTTTCAGGGCCTCAATGTAACCTATGGCCTGGGATGAAGAAAGCTTAACAGGAGCTTCAGCCTCTTTGCTACTGTCGTCTTCTGACAGTGGGCCAGAAAACTTCTTCACAAGTGCTGCAATCTTGTCGTCTATTAGTTGTTCACTGTCGACGATGCCATCATCAAAACTGAAGAAGTCGGCAAAGTCTTCGGCCCCAAAGGCTTCTTGAATTTGGGGCCATACACTTGGCACACATGGATCTTGTGGTGCCGTGCTGGGTACGTCATTCGTTCAGCAAAAGCCTGCCTTCTGGAAGCAGTTGCGAATTACATCGCTTTTTAGCTGTGCTCAAACAGTCAGAAGAACTTCCAAAGGAAAATTTACATCAATTTTCGTTTCCCGCTTCTGCATATCAAAAAGCAGGTGCTCTGTAAAGTGCGTCCGGTACGCAACCTTAATGGAGCGGACCACACCTTGGTTGATTGGTTGCAGTGCCAACGTCGCATTAGGTGAAAAGCTTCTGCGGCCTCAAAAGGTGGGGTTGCATGTGTGATGAACAGTTATCTAGAAAGAAAAGAACTTTCCTTTTCTCTTTTACCATCCCCCTGTCAAACTTGAGCAACCAAGTGTTAAGCAGGTCTTTTGTCATCCATGCTTTTTTATTAGCCTCCCAATCGACTAAGAGGCTTTGCATGCACACAAGGCACGTGACCGTTTTGACTTTCCAATGAGAAGAAGTCCGACCTTTTCAGAGCCGTCCATGTTACAGCAAAAAAGGACAGATAAGCGCTCTTTGGAGCACTTCCCCCTGTGACACTTCTCGCCGGAGAAAGTGTACGTCTTACTCGGCCTGGCTTTATACACAAGTCCACTCTCATCCGCATTAAAGATATTTCTATCCTCCTATTTCGCGAGAAGTGCAGGCAGCCGATTTGTCTGCCAATCCGAGAGAACACTCTCATTGATGCTATCACGCTCTCCACACATTGCACTGAAAACAACACCATGCCGCGCCTTAAAGTGGCTCAGCCAGCCCTCACTGAAGGTGATGTCGTCATGTCCCAAAGTCACAGCGAGTTGCTCAGTTCGGCTCTCGAGCAAAAATCCGTTGACTGGTATTCCACAAGAACACGCATCCCGTAGCCACATCAGAAGTGCAGACACGACGTACGGGTGTGTTGCTTTGCGCATTCGAAAGCGTGTTTCCTGGATCTCGCTAGAGTCACGTTTTTCGGCGATGTCCTTGTTTTTCAGGACAGAGTTAACAGTCTGCTTAGACAGGCCCATTCCTCTAACGCTGTCTGTCTGTTTTTCGCCATTGTCAACAGCGTCAATTACGATTAGTTTTTCTGACAGTGAAATCTGCTTCGTCTTGCGTCCAGCCATTGCACACAAGCGCACAGCCGAGCCCCATTGCTGGTCACACAAACACAAAGAAGAAAATGGACGCAGCAAGTTGCGTTAGCCATGTTACTGGATTGGTTCGGCCGCGCCAGCGACCCATTCGATGCCAACATTGTTGCCAGACACACTGGTTAATTCCCGGCTAAGTGAAAACAAGACATCGGGCCGAGGCCCCACGTAACCCCGCTATATATGCTCAGTGCAAACAATTTTCTCCCGAAATTTGGTCTGTTCTAGCCGACAGTGCGCTATAGCACGATCCATTGTGGGCGGAGTGGACACCATTTAAAATGCATTGGTGACCAAACAAACCTACGGATATGGTCCGTTGTAACCGGAAGTCTGTTGTTGCCGGATTCATTTTAATGAGCGTAGAGTGTATAAGGATGAAAGTGTTTCGTCAGACTTCTTTCTCCTCTTGCACTCATGCCCTCTGCCCACTACTACATAAAGACGGAAGTGTTTAATCAGATGCTATGGCAAAATAGCAGTGCCATAGAGCTGCCTAGCTTTGCCTTGCCACGGCGCTGATGCTTGCTGCACAGCCTCACCACGGACGCAGATGCGGAAGTGATGACACTGCACCGATCCTCATAATAAAAGCTCAGTGTTGCCAGCGCAGTGACAGAATGACCTGCTTCTCTGCACCAAAAGCTGCTGCAGCCGCTTAACAAATGAAAAAACAGCGCAGTTCAGCCACTGGAGTGGGACCACCACCTTAATGAGATAAACATGGTCTGTCCACGAAAAAACGAAACTTCGAATTTCAACATAAGAAGATTGTAGGTAGCCTAAAGAGGAAATAATTGATTGATTTCTGGTGTTCTATGTCCCAAAACCACGATTTGATTATGAGAGGCGCCGTAGTGGAGGGCTCCAGAAATTTTGACCACCTGTGGTTCTTCAACATGCAGTGACATTGCACAGTACATGGGCCTCTACACTTTGTCTCCATAAGAATGCAGCTGCAGCAGCTGGGATTTGATCCCACGACCCTCAGATCAGCAGCCGAGTACCATAGCCACTCCTCTACATCAGATGAAGGCGAGCTATTATGCAGAAATGATCTACCCATTATCGTGCAGGGTCAAAAAACTACATACTCCCTTGGCAACATAGTATTTTAAAGTGGAATCCCTTGAGCACTATTTGCAAGTATGGATATATAATAACAGTGGAGCTATTCACGGTCGAGACTGTGACATGTCTTTTATCTCTAGTGCTTATCATGCGGGAGGGAAGAGTGGACCCACTATTCCCCTTGCCCCGCTACCCACTCTTGCCTTCGGCCCAGTGCTACACAGTAGCGGTTATGCGAAGGCCAATGTTAAATAATGTGTAGAAATATTTATCCCTGGAGTCACGGGGACACCACTTGATGCCCTTGCCAGTTATGTCATGATTAACATATCCAAGGCTCATTTCATTCCTCAATGTGTGCACCTGCTCACAGCTGCTACAGCTCAAAGTAAATGGTGTGGCTTGAGAAAGCAAGTACTAATTGTTAACGAGTTCATAAAAGCATATGTTTTTCACATGCTTATGGGCATCGCATGCCATAGTGACCAGGAAATGTGCCAGTCAGGAGCCCTTGACATATAGTACTTCACCTACCAAAACAGTTGGCTAATCCAGGGTGATATGTTGAAGAATGGTGGCATTTTGCACCACACCTTGTTCAATACCCAGTCTGAAATGCTAAATACTCATCTTGAACAAACCAGGAACAAACATTTCCCTCAACAATCTCAGACCAAACAAGATAAATTTCTAAATGAAAGGATCATCGTAACTATCTTTCTTCGAGAGGTAAAACATGAACTGCAACGAAGCCACCATGTGGTTTCTTCTTAATAACTGCTGATGGAAGCACCGCTCCTTCCGCTCAACAAATTTACATTTTTCATCTAGCATTGCCACAGCTGGTCTATACTTGTCTGATAATTCTAGATAAAACAGGCACGCCACCACTTCTGAAGAAAACACACCACGAAATGGCATGTCTACATGAAATATCCGGTAGTGCCATCTCTGTCTCCATTGCCAATAAAACAATCGGTCGTGTATGCCATAATAACAAATTCAAATTCCTGTAAGTGTACCTCCCGAGTCTGTTCTTCACCCTGGTTGGTTTCAATGTAGATTCGCTCCTCGTCACTGATGCGTGGGTGCTCCTGTGGGCTATTGTATGCCAAGAGGGCCCAGAACACAAACCAAACTACGCCAGCCAGGCCTGGAACATAAGAACGAATCAGAAGTTCAGTCATGGGACACAAGGCAAGGTGACCATTCTAACTATACAAGATGACATGGACAATTCCATAGGATCTCTCGTAAGTTTTATGTACACAGCCATGATGCTTGTCATTTCCATAAATTTATTATGCTTATAATTTACACACTATACTCTGACTGGCCCTGGGCCTCTGTGCAGCTATGTTAAAACCCAGCTTCAAATATCATTGCCAACTCATATGCTGTTTAAGGGGTTCTCTGGCCACAGTCGGCCCTTGTTCCAAAAATGACCCAATTATTAAAATTATTTCACATGTGGTTACCAGGACATAATTTTCCAAGTTCCATTCCATATTCTATTTAAAGCAAGACAAGTTTCTTCTTTATAGTGTGTTGGAAAGTGAAGCTGTGGAACAGAAAGACAAGAATTACACAAGAATCTCAGCTGCTTTGCAGCACACTGATCGAGTCAAACATTATCGCCTAGACCAAACACTGGAAGCAACCTTAGCTTCATTCAATGTTGATCATTTTATTTAAAAACCGTTTATGGCATTCCTACTTTTAAAGCCCTCACCACGAGAACCATAAAATCTTTAATTTAAGGTATCACTGCATGCAGGGCCATGTAGTCATAAACCACCTAGCCCTGTTTTAGGTCCCTATACGTTTTCTGCCTAATCATAACTCCCATTACCCTAAGTGTGGAGTTCTTTAGTATGGTGGAAGTGAATTTTCATAATGTAGCTGTACCTAATTATCTTCTGTGCGTAACCTCTAAGGTGAAAGTGAACCACTGAGTGAGCATTGACAAAAATCTTGATCAATAAAAAACTTTACCTGATCAGTCCCTGCCCCTTTTCCTAGTTATTTGATCATTTCCAATACTGCAAACATGCACAGTCACCTCATTTGCATTTTATCAACAGTTAAATAACATTTTGCACAATCTAGAAAATTAATGAATACAGTAAAACCTCGTTATAACAAAGTTGAAGGGGAGTGGTAATTACTTTGTTATAACCATTAGTTCGTTATAACCATTAGTAAGTTATAACCAATATCAATTTCATCTATAGGAATTTCAAGGGGAATTGCGATTACTTCGTTATATCCAATAGTTCGTTATATCTGGGTTCGTTATAACAAGGTTCTACTGCATAATGTGCTGGAATGCAAGCTATATGGCCTAATATGTGGCACTTCAGTACAGCGTGTTGTGCAATTCACTACAGCAAATGCATACGTGCATGGAACATGCACATGTGCTGAGACCTGCATGAGAGTAAATCTCAGTCCTTGAGTGTGAGTACACAACAAATATTAGTGGACACAGCGTTCTACACTCACCTGCAGCATCATATCATTTCCTATTTTCCTATTCACTGCTTGCTTGCATTTATGAAAACATGCATGCCATACCACATGCAATACTCAATACTGAAAAGTTGGCTTTCCTGTCAGGCTAGGCTGCCTCGAGGTTGATCTCATCATGTAATCAAAAATAATAGAAAATAAATTAGTGATAAAACAGAATGTGGTTCAGAATGTGGTTGGAAGTTTCGCACAAGAAATGTTCTTAAATTATATTTGCTTGAATAGAGTATCTCATCACCACCTTCATGTTACTAGCATGCAGCAGAATGTGCATTTTCGAATAACTGCATGAACACTTAAACATGTCGACTTGGCTGTTAGGGTCGTGCACGACAGATGTCAGCAGCATTACAAGCGAGGAAAGGCATCTAGTAGATGGCTCACAATAACCTTTGGTGTTCTTTGTCTGAGGGATGCTTTTATCACTTTGTGTCACTTTCACTGAGCTATCAAGTGTTATCATATTTCCGCTCCTACACAAAGTGCATTTACATTGTCAGAATCTTCTTGTGCAACAGCCGATACAAAAACTTCCAGAGACAAGAAATGCTGCCACAGATAGTGTATCTCGATGGTTGTGGTGAAAGCAGCTTCCAGCATAGTGACGTAGTGACAACCCTGACAGACAACAGTTCATGTAGAACGTTTAGTGTGTTTGGCGTGTACGATTACACATACTTGGCCAGGTAAATTGAACAGCTGCACTTATCTCGACTGTTTCCACCAATAATTTCTGTGCTGTGAATTCGCCTAATGTGTTCCTTAAAGCTTTTCTTTCATTACGTACCTGATCGCTTGTTGAGAAGCTGTCACAACATGATAATATATGTATATAATGAACACTTATACTGCCTTTATATGGGTAATGGCACTGACATGCCCAGCATAACACATGATGATTACGACACACAATATGCCCTTACTCAGTGTTAGTTGGTTATGAAAGGCACGGAAAGAAGAACGCTTCCAAAACTAGGCTTCTTGAGATGGCTAGAACCACGATCCTGGCTGTCCTTTGTGGCTGTGTTTTATCAGCCTATTGAAACCCGTGCTTTTTGTGCAGTATAGCTTGACAAACACAACCAGCGATTAAACACTCCCCCAAAGCATTATGTTGACATGCTGCAAGATTAACATTGCTACACTGAGCTTCTTCTCTTGAAAAATGTTTAGCTTGTTTGTATCAGTTTGTACCAAAAAATGCTATGCACAGTAAATATTTATAAAAGTTTTAAAACAGATGTTAAATGTTTTTGAAGATGCTGCCCAGACAGGACAGAAAACCTCCTGAAGACACCTCCACATAATCCACTGTGCAGACTTATGCTTTTTTTTTCCTTCTAGCTGTCAGTGCAACTTATATCAGCCAAGAAATATTGAAACTTGAGAGCAACAAGATTAGAACTTGAGCAATGGCAAGATAAAAGTGAGGCAGTGTTTTGCCAGGACATTCACCCACCAAAGACATAGAAAGCGGCGGGCCAACCGCCAAGGAACGTTGAGTCACACAGCAGCCCAGATACGGGCATGGCCACCACGGTGCCAATCTGGCCACCCGAGTAGATGATTGTAGACAACAGGCTGCGTTCATCCTTCGGCAGCCACCGAGCTATCATGGCATGCATCGCGGGGAAGGTCACTCCCTGCAATGGGCAACATACTCATGCAGCCTCTGGACCTAGCTGGTACATAAAGATTTCAATAAATCACTCAATCAATGCTTTAGTGTAGAGCATTAAATGAAGACGCATACAAGACTATATGGTCATACTATATACTGCTATATACTGACAATATACTGCTACATACTGCTATAACAGCAAACTCTCTGCACAAATCACAGCTTAACAAGGCAACTTTTCCAAGTTAGTCTGACTCGGTGAGATGCATTCACCAAACTGACTGATGGCGGCGTCTAAGCCACGGCAATGCCTCCTTTCAACATTTTGGTTGAATTCAGATAGTGCTAGTGTTGCCTTTGCTTCACATTCACGCAGAAACTGTGCTCACCATATCTGTATTATTGTGAAATTGATGAACGTATGGTCATATAGGCTAACATGTACTTTTACCAGGACCAAAATGATCATCTAAATTATCCAAATTAATACGGTCCAGTGGACTAGTTTTTTAAGTGCTCCCAGTCAACAATGAGTAAGGTCTTGGTCTCAGGAGCTTTGCTTTCAAGGAGCATCATGGATTGACTAGAATGAGTGAGATAGTTAACTTGGCAATCTATGAGATACTCAGAGCTCTATATAAGGATCATGGCTCAAGAAAGTCTAGCTGTTTATGCTTTCGTATTGCCACAGGGTCCACATGGCACACCCACTTTACTGTACTGGAAATCTACAAGCCTGGGCAAGTGGGCTTGTTGGTGTGCCTTGATACAGCTGAGCTCAGCAAAGACAAGGACAAAGAAAAGGGAAGCACACTGGGCATGTGCACAAGCAGGTATGTTGGAAACTGTTCGCCAGTGCTGCAGAAATTGGTAGGACGTACCTCCCCAAGGCCCATCATGACTCGGAGGGTGACAAAGGCATAGATGCTCCAAGAGGCTGCAACTGGTGTCAGAAGAGTAAGCAGGGCAGTGACCAGCACACCAACACCGTAGAGCCATTTGGCGCCGACCCGCTCGGCAAGACGTCCTCCGGGAATTTGGGTGACGACGTAGCCATAGAAAAATGCACCCAGTATTATGCCTTGCTCATATTCATTCCATATGAATGTTCCATCCTGGAAAAATCAAACAATCAAGAAAAAAGAAAGGAAAGATGGTTCTATATTAACTGGTCTACACATGCTACGAAAATTGCTTTGTCAGCTTAGCAACTGTTGCTAAGTGTTAGACTAAAGAAGGGTGCGTATTTTAGCTGGTTTTTAGCTGGCTTGAGCAAAGACACAGCTGAAAGAAAAAGAGGTCACACTACAAGCAGCAAACACACGAATAGATGAAGTCATGCATGTAAGTCTACTTTTCATTCTTCTATGTTGGTTCTTTCACTGTTCACTTAGCATAATACTAAGCAAAATACAATCAAGAACATGAAGTTAACCTATATTACTGTAAAACTATTTTTCAAAATACAAATTCAGACTTTTTCTTCATAATTCATTGATTCACCACTGCAGGTGCAAACAATCAATGAGCCATCAGTTTTACAATGTATTAACTAAGATTTGCCACTTGTCTTTTTTTTTATTTGGCAGTCCACATTATAATTATTTGTAGGACTTTCAAAAATGCTGTTCATTGTTGAGAATAAGAAGGAGAGAACAAATCAAAGAGCTCAATTTTTGTTAGTCATAGCCACACAAAGCCAACATGTACAGAAAAAAAAAATTACTTCTATCTCATTTCAAAATAGGGTAGCCAAAAGCAATGGAAGCAATGCCCTCATTATTCACAGTACTGTTGTGATTAAAGGTTGTTTGCTAAGATTATCGGCTGAGACAACTCATTTTTTGTCACATACAGGTGCTACAAGTCATAGTCAATTGCAGACGTATGCCCTCAGCGAAATAAAAGGCAGACAAAGGCAGAATACCATACAAGCGAAAGAAACTAATCAACTAAGAGCAAAGCATATCGTGGACAGTGCCACTAGTATTCTTTGTAGAACCAGTTCAGAAATCTGAGTGGACAAAGGTGAATTTTACTTTTTTTGCTCAGATTATATCTCTACATGAGAAGAAGTTCCTAAGAGTGTTCGAAGTAAATTTCATTCTGCACATTGCCCCCTTTTAATACCGCCACTCCAACCATAAATGTAAAAGCAAATGATTAAAATGTTCATAAACAAATCTTAGTAAATCACTATCATACTTTTACTGAAGCACATACACAAAGAGACGAATGGAAAAGAAAGCATTCTGCCACCTGCTTCCGAAAGTCCTGTTTTATATATGTTGTTATTAAAATGAATCCCCCAGTGTGTTTGTGTCAAATGTGTGAAATCAGAAGCTATGATGAGTATTGATGTTGAAAATTTGGTTGGTAAGATTGAACACATTTAGGGAGGAAGGATACAACAATAATAACAACATTAATAATAATAATAATAATAATAATAATAATAATAATAATAATAATAATAATAATATGGACATATTGAACTGTTAAACAATAGCACTGCATATTGAATGCCTTAAAAGCATTTTTGCAAGAGTAAAATGTTGTGAAATGTCAAAGCAATTTACACTGCTGTTCGTTGTGTGCAGGAGGTAACCATTGACATTATATATACAACATTCTGAGATCTACATACAAGCAAGAACACTTCAAAAGTTTAACTGCAAATGACTGTTATTTTGAAAACATTGTGCATTTCCAAAAAAAAGAAAGAAGGAAAGAAAGAAAGAAAGAAAGAAAGAAAGAAAGAAAGATAGTTTGAACTTTGTGACCTTTTGCACATTTTCTTTCATGTAGTACATTTGCAAGTTCTCTAGAGTGGGTGAATATTTTCCATATACTGCATCCGTATTGACTGATTGTGTAAAGTCAGATTATCATTGGCACGCATTGTTGGCCTAAGAGTAGCGAGAATCACACAATATGGTGCCAACCTCTCCAGCACACGCATCTGTAACTGAACAAAAATATATGCATTGAGCCCAAGAAATACAAATGCAAGTGTAGCCTATTGCCTACAGACACATGCTATATAGTGAGAGGCAGAGAGAAACAATGAAGGGCGGGCAAACTACAACAAGACAAACATCTGGTTTGCTATCCTGCAATGGGGTATAGGGATAAATGCTGCAGCAACGTACCTGCAGCTTCTCCTTGGTGCTATTTGCGGGTTCTGCCTTGCATTCCTCCCCTGATGAAGGTGTACTGTTGGCAAGTATGGCTGTGTGGTTAACCATGGCAACCAGGGCAACACTCAAGTTCACCCTCAGCGCATACACGTTGACAAAGCCCAGGAATCCCATAAGTGCCAGCACATGACGCGTCTGCACGGCATCATACATCCCTGGAATTAAGAAAACAGTGGAATATACTGTCTTCATGCAGTTCCACATGTCACAAGCTTTTGGACAAAATAGCGCGCATTCTGTATTAAAAGCAGCCGTACGCTTTTAAAGGGTCCCTGAAACATTTTTTTGACATTGCGTCACTGATTAGGCAACACAATCGTGAAATCATTCACACCATAAATAAAGCGAAGCACCATGCGCTAAGGCAGCTATGGGCTTATTTCTGTCGCCTTCCTCCTTACCACTACTGTTCCTCCTCAACTCGATCTGCTACGGAATGCGCGCTAGTGACGACAGCACCTCCCGTGTCAGCCACTCTGCCGAGCCTTCCGTAGCGACATAGCGTCCCGCTATCCTCACTGAGGTCGCCCGCCTCGGCAGTGCTAGCCTCTGTAATAGAGCGCCGGCGACTCATGTGTACGCCGCCAGATGCCGCAACGATACCGTTGGCTGAAGTGAAGGAGCACGTTGTAGAAGCACGTTGTTCGTAGCTAGGTTTTGAAAATTATGTGCACAAGACTGGTTCGGGGCCAATCAGCGACCTCCCATTCGTAGTTCGGTTGGTGGGGGCGATTGAAAATGCATTTTGGCGAGCCGCTGCGACCTTTTGCGATACGCGTGTTCAAAACCTTATTGTAAATTACACACTTTACGCACGGCGCTGAAATCTGTCCTGTAATGGTCCTAATGACCCACTCTACAGGATCACCATGTTTGCACAAAATCGTCAAAACCATTTCAGGGTCCCTTTAAGTGGATGCAGCTAATGCATATTCAATTTGTGGATGTACACGGTGGCACACAGCACATCCTGGCAATAAATCTTAAACCAGCATGCCTTTTCTGAAAAAGCAGATTTAATTAGGTACACGCATGCCCATGATGAATGAGGAAAAGAATCAAGTACTAGACCCCCGAAAAAGACTCACTGAGTATTAGACCTGTCCACAGGTACGAATGAGATGTGGAATCTCGCTGGACATACCCCCGTGCATATAATGCTTCAAGCTAAACCAGGCATCCATGTTATGCAGTGAAGGTAACTTCACGTCACAGTTTAGGAAACGGCAACCTGTAGATGCTTCCATGGACTTTGCAGGAGTTATAAAATGTATGCAAGCATGCTTCAGCACTGAGCAGCAGGCATGGTAAATTAATCCAGTTTCGATGTTACATTGTATAGCACATGTAGAATGATGTTCAGTTGAGAAAACAATATTTGTTGGCTGCCGAACGCATGGCAACACATATATGTGCACGGCCTTATTTAATTATTATAGCGGTTCACATTTGGGGACAAAGACACAAGAAGCTATTTTTTTTTTTCGTTCCTTGATTCACTACTCGCTGATTTTTCTCTGTAGACTTTCTTACAATTAACAAATCATTTTCTCATAATTAAGCGATCGAATCAACGACAGATACGTGAAAGCGGGATACGAACGATTTAAGGAATATTGCGTGCATGTAAACACATCGAAACCACACAGGAATAGCTACAATTAACAGCTGATCACAAAATTTAATGGGTGCAAATAGGTGTTCCCCGCAGCGCTAGCATATGTATACGCCAGCCTTCATGTCATAAACATTATATGACATATGTGCGACACCGAAGTGCCAAGCACGTACGTACGACGCTAACCAGGTGTGGACGTGACCTACAAAGCAACCTTTTCGATCGCGAAAATCGAGCAGAGCTCTACAATATGGACCGCGGCTCAACAATCGGCGCCGGCGATCGAGTTGACGCGCGCGTGCGCCAGATCGCGAGGACTCAGCTGATCGGGGCCTGGGTTAACACTTTCGGTCTTACCTCTAAATGTGCGGCGCTTCTTCGACAACAGTGACTCGCTCGTAGTATCTTCATCCTTGGTGAGCAGCGACATTGTTGACTGTGTGAGACCTGTCCCAGCAGTACTGTTAGGCTGTGAGCTCGACGAACGTTGACGGATCCTCGCTGCAGTTGCGAAACGACTGCTTATGAGCCAGTCACGCGACGCGAGGATCTCAGATTGTTAGTTCAGAGTAGAGCCATATGTTTCCACTAGCCGCCTGCGCTCGAAATGCCGCACTCGCGCCCTCCCTCTGCGCGATCAACTAGTGAAAGACGCTCATCAAAGCATTCACAACACCGACAGCAGAAGCATCATCACGGCATGGGCGCAGGCGCAGGAACACGCTAACTTGGCGGAGCGCAACACAGCCCG
Source organism: Hyalomma asiaticum (assembly GCA_013339685.2). Lineage (NCBI taxonomy): Eukaryota > Metazoa > Arthropoda > Arachnida > Ixodida > Ixodidae > Hyalomma > Hyalomma asiaticum. The sequence continues at coordinate 33,088,255 of CM023483.1, read as the reverse complement.
CGCAAGCCCACGCAGCTCCTGCCGCTTTTCGCGGTATCGACCAGTACAGTCGTGAAAGTGGTTTCCTGCCTCAGAGGGGCGTGATTCGATGATAACGGTGCTACCTTACGTATCGCTCGCATTGGATATCACATGCCTGTTTTCTTGCACGCTCGCTCTATCTCGACCAAGATATAACTACAACACCGTAGCTCGTGGCCTACCATAGCGCAAGTTAGTTTCGGTTTCGAATCAATGCGTTTCGACAGCCGCACAAACGCTGCGGCCGAAGAAACGCTGGTAAGCAAGTGGCTTTCACGGCAATTATCTCTTCATTTCATTGTAGAACACGGTACTAAATGTCTCGCATGATTATTGAACAAAAGCGGTTTTCAATAACACCATGGGCGGCAAAATTAAAGCATATAGACCCCCCCTCCCCTTCTTTTTAATTTTCAAACATGTAGGTTGTTATCGAGAAAAACAGCAATAAGAGAACCCTTCCTCGCGTATTATGTAATCATATTAGTTTTTGTACTTCAGAGTTAAAGGTTGTGTATTCTCAACATAACCATGCTTATGCACTTGTCTACTTTATATACAGAGCTACTTTTATATTTTCAACATATCGCTATGTTCTTTACTGCAAAGGACAGCAATTTCAGGGACCCACCCACACTGCCACATATACATGCGAACATGATAGAAATAAACAGTGCAACTTCAGTGCGCATATTCTTGTGTACTGTCTGTATTGAAAGTTTTGTTATGTCAGTCATCTGTACCAACTTACCAAAGGATAGTCAGGCTGTGGAAGTCGTCACTCCGATATTTGTATCAAACAGACAGTCTAAGTTTACATCTCTCTGCACTTCACAATGGCATGCTGTCAGTTGCATGATTTTGCTTTCTTGCTGTGTTCACGCTACCCCATGTGTTGAAAGTTTTGCTGTTTATGTCAGCCATGTGTATGTGCCAACTTGCCAAAGTATAGTCAGACTGTTGAAGTCGTCACTCTGATATTTGTATCAAACAGCCTAAGTTTACACCTCTCTGTACTTTGCAATGGTATGCTGTCAGTTGCATGATTTTGCTTTCTTTCTGCGTTCACACTACCACACCTGCAAAACATGAGTGCGCTCACATATGCAGAAATAAACAACCTGAAGAAAATCAGCAGTCCAGCTTTCGTGCATGAAATTGATTGTTTATTGCAATAAATACAAAAAATATGTTGTGTTACACTTTTCTGTTATGCCAACACACAACACTCACAGTGGCTCTGTGCACTGAAAAAGAAAAAAAAACACTGCACACGAACTATACTCTACTTTTGTTCTGAGTACAATAAATTTACGCATGACCAGAAACACATTTGTAGTGTTTTCAACCAATCTGATGCCAAGAAAAAGAAAAGAAAGGGAGAAGTGATGCCATGGCTACATGGCTGGTGTGCAAGACGAAGAAATGTTACCCTGATAATCCTGAAGATCTGTGGCATTCTATAGGAAAAAAAAGTGTTTATAGCTAATCAAGCTTATGCATCTGCCTACATTTTTCAGTGTTCCTATGCTACACCAAGAAATGGTCACAAGATTGAATTCTTGACAACAAATGCAGGTTTTAAGGGTTCACAATGGTATGGTACATACATGAACAATGACATCTCTTGTCCACTGTGCAACAATAATAAAGTGCATCACACTATAAGTACTGACTGAATGTGAATAATGAAGGCAGCTTCCTAACAACAGCTACCATTTTCTATGTGTGCTCTTCAATGTAGTATAAGAACTTGAATAGTGAGAGAAATAAATGAACACCAAATGTTTCACACCACATACAACTTAGGAAAACCCAGCAATAGGTGTAAAGCAAGCTCAAAAGAAAAAAAAAAAAAGCAAGGCTCCAGGCATTGTCACTTGATCACTTTGCACTGCACTTAAGAAAAAGTACCGGTATGCAGTGCAGCCAAACGTCGATACATCGAACTCGAAAATACAGTATTTTGCCATCTGACACATTTTCCAATGTGCACATGGCAGTGTGCAGGTGTTAACAAAAGCAGATCCTGCCAACCAGTACAATTTAGGTATATTCATTTTGTTCTTGGATTCAACTTTTCCTAGCCAAGTCCACTTGTGTCAGACATTTACTAGGTATTTAACGGGAGACTAGGGAAAACTGCGAGGTACCTAACGACTTTCAGAAGTTTAGAATTGCAGATTCATTCAAGTTTTAAATAACTTTCGTGATCACTGTGGCAAAATCTGTTCGATGATGTTCAATAGCTGATGCAGAGAACAAGGGTACGGAATGGCCTATGATCAACCTTGCATGTAAAGTTGCAAGTGGGCTTCCCTGCACAACCAGAAAGCCCAACCAAGATGGCTTGCCATGTGCACAATGCAGAATAATAAATGACTGAGGCTGTGTTGGCATCTTGGTTGTAGCGATCGACTAGAGAAATTGCACATGGGGGCTTATTCACGCAAAGCCAGGAATATGCACAGCAATCGGCTCTCACAAACACAGAGGTTCTTGCTTGAAGCTGCAGCAAGCATGCGTATTATCTCTGTTAGCCTGCAAAACAATGATGACTTAGTGCAGTGAAAAAAAGAACAAAAGTGCAGTTAGATTTATGTAAAGGTGTGAAAAAATCTTTGGCAAACAGCAAGGTTACACATGAGTGACACAGACTGAAAATACAGACTCATTGCACACCACCTTCAATGTAAAGGCTGCACATTGACCAAAATAATAGTAGTAGTAGCATTAACCACAACCAAAGTCACCGGAAGGCAAGAATCTCATCACCACACTCATCACGCTTCCATTATACAAGGAGAGTCCTGTGGGCACTTTAAACGATAAAACCATCTACCACAAATATAATCCTCAATACACAAAGGTATAACATAGCCAGAAACTAGCTGTAACACAGCCAGAAACTAACTATCACTTTAACTGAACCCCCAACACCCAAAACAAGAAAACATGCATAATTCATCTGGGGGGAAAAAATACAAAGAGAAATGACGAACACGCAATGTGAGCACAGACACATTTAACGGGAGCAGCACGGAAACTGAACAACCTGACAATGCGCAGCGCTGTGTCAACTGTTTCCTTTTTCTGACCTGTCTTCTATGCTGCACTCATTAAACCTGATTCACTACCACCGCATAAGCAGTAACGCAGGCTCCAACATTTTGATTACATATCTGTTAACAGATTCAACATTTAAAATAAATGTTTTAAAATCATCATGACCATTGCACTTGAGCAAGTACAAGAAAAACGTAACCTTCAAAATGTAGGAGAACCTTCTTTAGAATAAGTTCGATAAAATTCGTGGTTCCCTATTTCAGTGATTCCTAGATAATGGCCTTGCCTTGGAACACTTCTTAACACAGTGCTGTGTAAACATTCACAAATGTAAACAGAATATTCACTTGCCGTTGCTACATTATTTCACTGTAGGCACTTCCTTTTTGTTAGGTTACCTGCCAATCAAGTTGTTAAGTTGCCAATCAAGCCAGTTGAGTGCTTGCACATCTTGCTCTTCCTCTATCTGCCGTTTACACTGCAAAGCTAAAGGATGTAATGTGTGCATTACTACAAGCTCGCGCAGTAGACTTGATGGCGTAACTGTAGCCCTCTTATGCACATGATCTTTATCATGCACTGCAATGGCACTGCAAAAAGAGGCAAATAAAAATTGCTCTTTTTAATTCTAACTCCGCTGAATGTATGAATTGGGAGAAGGTTTTGCGGCGCTTGAATCTTCTAAACTGTTGCTGCAGTTTCACATTAATTAGAGCATCTATGCGATTGAAATTCTTTTTTATGTATGTGACTAGCTTTCCAACAATTTCACTTTGAATAGACGGTCTAGCTTGTGCAACAGTGCATCGGATGTTGGTACTTCATCGATTTCATACAAAATGAAAACCAGTCTTGGTAATCATGAAAGTTAGAACAGACAGGCGAGAGGAATAGCACTGACACCTGCTTCTGGAGCCACTTTATGTTATATTAAGATTTTTAAGTTGCCAAGAATGGTAGTTGAAGGAAAGCAGTGTGTAGCAACAGAGCACAAGAAGTGCCGTACAATGGCATTGAATAACAAGCCATGTTTACTGTTCATAGCAACATACGTGGCCTCGTGGCCTCGTTCTCTGTACCATTTTTCTCTGATCTCACAATCCAACCATACTAAATGTGCACCCTTTTGAAGGTTAGTACACTGGTTTGACTAGACGAAGCAAACCAAATAAAAATAAATAGACATGATCAGAAGGGACAGGCATTACGAAGCACAATCTACTCTAAAGCCTTTGAGAAGTAGTAAGCTGCTGCGGTTGTTTTTCATGCACACATACAAGCACAAGAACACATACAGGTAGACATAAAATACACGGGAACAGTGAGAGATACACTTCAATAAGTTTCCTTTGAGATATAGTGGCACACCGGTACACCAGCACATAAGGCAAGGAAACACATATTGAGCAACTTTCACACGAGAATCTACAAACTCGACGTGAATGGACAGAGCTCAAGTGGGCAGCATGTCTAAAAATAAAGGGTACAAACTGGTCATCCAGAGAAATACAATGTATGAGCATACTGCTGGGGTATGTAATGACAGAGTGGCTGAATAGGCAAGTTGGTGGCTCCTGCTTTTTACGCCCTTGTGCTGTGTTCTCATCATCCTCGCTGCACACACACAGCGTTCCAATGTACTGAGCCTGTGCAGCAATGCTGCTCAAATAAATGTTTGCTAACCACTCAAATGGGCACTTTACAAAGCCCCAACAGAGGGTTTTAGTGTGTACAGCCATTTTTAGTGCTCATCATTTTACTTGAACACTAGCTTATAAACATGAACATCAATACTGGTGGCAACATCTGGGGAACTAGCACCACACTGCAAGCTACTATGCATTCCTTAAGTAAGGAGACCCCTGAAGAGCAATAAAGTATAAGTAGCAATGGCCTTCACACTTCAGACCACTGCTGCAACCAGCTACCTATCAATAGGGCAGCACAATTAGAAGACAGCAAAGGCTTTAGCCCCAGTTGCTATAGCAGCTGGTGCTCCATGTGAAATCTGAAAATGACTAAGCTGCAGAGCAATGCACATCACTGGCTGAGAATGAAAGAGGCACCAAAGCTTCAGTGCCAAACTTTCATGCACAACCTACATCTTCTCACTTAGACAAGTGCCTGTCTATGAGCAGACTCATATTTTCTGTGAACCAGCGGTTGCGACAGCAATGGGAGATGAAGCTCTCCTTTTTTTTGGAAGTGCCATTGTCCTGACCACTATTAGCAGTGATCCATCAAGCAGATGTTGCTGCTACTTGGTTGATGGCACACTGCAAGAAACATGGGCTGTACTTACATCGTTAATGGTACCCTCTAAACGATACTTTCTTTCAGCTCAAGTATCTCACAGTGCCACAAACTTTCCAATGTTATACTTCTATCTGCTAATAAGCATTAAGAGAAAAAGAAATATTCCGGCATATCTGGCTTGAACAATGCCACTAAATGTCTGCCAGTGAAGCTGTTCACGCTTCTGCTCCATGAAGAAACAGTTATGGTGCTAAATCACCGGGACAAAGACAAGACAGAACACACATGGGTGCCTGCCTTGTCTTTGTCCTGTCGATTTAGCACCATATCTATTCCTTCAAGAAATGAGCCAACTAGCTCAACATGTCCTTTCGTTCTGCTCTAACATTCCCCAATAATGAGCAAACAGACAGTGAAGCCTAGGAAAACATAGGGGAAGTTACTTGTGATATTGTAATTGTGGAGAAAGTAGAAAGGAATTAAAGTGGACGAAAAGACAAACCTGCCCTCGGTGGGACCTGAACCCACGACCTGGCAAGAAAGTGTGTTCTACACACGCCGCCTTGGCCTCGAGTGGCACTGCCTAACACTCCCAGGATAATACCTACATAAATACACAATAAAGTGGACGGGGGGACGACCGCCCTTGTAGCTCAGTTGGTAGAGCATCGGACGCGACATCCGAAGGTCGTGGGTTCGGGTCCCACCGAGGGCAGGTTTGTCTTTTCGTCCACTTTAATTCCTTTCTACTTTCTCCACAATTACAATATCACAAGTAACTTCCCCTATGTTTTCCTAGGCTTCACTGTCTGTTTGCTCATTAAGTTGTTTCTAACAAATAAAGAACGAGCCCTTGACCCCTTCCCTTTCGTTATTTCATAGCTTGGGCCTCGTTGCGGCAGACTTGGTGCCTTAGGTAGCATGCGAGGGCTTATTGGGCAGCAGCCATCTCATCTAAGTTCACGTTCTACTCTAAAGCCTTTGAGAAGTAGTAAGCTGCTGCGGTTGTTTTTCATGCACACATACAAGCACAAGAACACATACAGGTAGACATAAAATACACGGGAACAGTGAGAGATACACTTCAATAAGTTTCCTTTGAGATATAGTGGCACACCGGTACACCAGCACATAAGGCAAGGAAACACATATTGAGCAACTTTCACACGAGAATCTACAAACTCGACGTGAATGGACAGAGCTCAAGTGGGCAGCATGTCTAAAAATAAAGGGTACAAACTGGTCATCCAGCGAAATACAATGTATGAGCATACTGCTGGGGTATGTAATGACAGAGTGGCTGAATAGGCAAGTTGGTGGCTCCTGTTTTTTATGCCCTTGTGCTGTGTTCTCATCATCCTCGCTGCATACACACACAGCGTTCCAATGTACTGAGCCTGTGCAGCAATGCTGCTCAAATAAATGTCTGCTAACCACTCAAATGGGCACTTTACAAAGCCCCAATAATGGATTTTAGTGTGTATAGCCATTCTTAGTGCTCATCATTTTACTTGAACACTAGCTTATAAACATGAACATCAATACTGGTGGCAACATCTGGGGAACTAGCACCACACTGCAAGCTACTATGCATTCCTTAAGTAAGGAGACCCCTGAAGAGCAATAAAGTATAAGTAGCAATGGCCTTCACACTTCAGACCACTGCTGCAACCAGCTACCTATCAATAGGGCAGCACAATTAGAAGACAGCAAAGGCTTTAGCCCCAGTTGCTATAGCAGCTGGTGCTCCATGTGAAATCTGAAAATGACTAAGCCGCAGAGCAATGCACATCACTGGCTGAGAATGAAAGAGGCACCAAAGCTTCAGTGCCAAACTTTCATGCACAACCTACATCTTCTCACTTAGACAAGTGCCTGTCTATGAGCAGACTCATATTTTCTGTGAACCAGCGGTTGCGATAGCAATGGGAGATGAAGCTCTCCTTTTTCGGAAGCGCCATTGTCCTGACCACTATTAGCAGTGATCCATCAAGCAGATGTTGCTGCTACTTGGTTGATGGCACACTGCAAGAAACATGGGCTGTACTTACATCGTTAATGGTACCCTCTAAACGATACTTTCTTTCAGCTCAAGTATCTCATAGTGCCACAAACTTTCCAATGTTATACTTCTATCTGCTAATAAGCATTAAGAGAAAAAAATATTCCGGCATATCTGGCTTGAACAATGCCACTAAATGTCTGCCAGTGAAGCTGTTCACGCTTCTGCTCCATGAAGAAACAGTTATGATGCTAAATCACCGGGACAAAGACAAGACAGAACACACATGGGCGCCTGCCTTGTCTTTGTCCTGTCGATTTAGCACCATATCTATTCCTTCAAGAAATGAGCCAACTAGCTCAACATGTCCTTTCGTTCTGCTCAAACATTCCAATACAAGTAACTTCCCCTATGTTTTCCTAGGCTTCACTGTCTGTTTGCTCATTAAGTTGTTTCTAACAAATAAAGAACGAGCCCTTGACCCCTTCCCTTTCGTTATTTCATAGCTTGGGCCTCGTTGCGGCAGACTTGGTGCCTTAGGTAGCATGCGAGGGCTTATTGGGCAGCAGCCATCTCATCTAAGTTCACGTTCTACGTGACGCCTCCTGGCAAGAAAGTGTGTTCTACACACGCCGCCTTGGCCTCGAGTGGCACTGCCTAACACTCCCAGGATAATACCTACATAAATACACAATAAAGTGGACGGGGGGACGACCGCCCTTGTAGCTCAGTTGGTAGAGCATCGGACGCGACATCCGAAGGTCGTGGGTTCGGGTCCCACGAGGGCAGGTTTGTCTTTTCGTCCACTTTAATTCCTTTCTACTTTCTCCACAATTACAATATCACAAGTAACTTCCCCTATGTTTTCCTAGGCTTCACTGTCTGTTTGCTCATTCCCAATAATGGGAACACTAAGTTGTTTATATACTGGCTAAATCCTCAACTGTCAGCTCTGTTGCCGAGCAACATCTGTTCTTCAACATAGCAGTGCAGCTTGCTCTCCAGGGAAATAATTAAGTACTGTGTTTACTACTTCTAGTGCCTGCTTGCTTACTTGCAGTACACTTGTTCAACGGTACCGAATAAGTTAAGTCTGCATTGCTGCAGGGACAGTCTAGCAGTTGAATCATTGGCTGCAGCTAAATGTGAGAAGCACCCATGCATCTGTCTCACAAAATTCACTGCACGAAAAACTCCAACTGCCGCTGCAGCCACTCAACAGGAAAGCTGACTCAAAGGTTTCACAGAGGTCTATTAGAGATGAGAAGAAAACAACCATGGATGCACCTGCCACGACCTGTAAAGCATGCCTGCCTCAATGGTTACTTTTTACAACACACACGAACAATAGACGAAGAAGGCAGCTGCTTATTCGACAGGTGTGCACATCTGAAAACTTCTGCCATGATTATATGAAATGATTATCTTGCTTCACTCTCTTTTTGTCTTTATGTTCTGCAACAAGTTCAGTAGAGAAATGACAACATAACAATTAGTTTGCAGGAGGGTAAGGAGATCTGCATTCAATTATTGTCTTAATTGACCAAACAGTACAGCAATGGCAGAGGACATGCATTATGTTGACGAGCAATGAGGCATACTACAGTAAGGCTGGGGCAAACCGATCTGATCAGCTAGCGCACACACGCAGTTCCCAAAATGAACATATTCATGCTCATAGTCTTCAGAAATGCCACATAAGTGGCTATTTATATCAGCATAATGACACACAAGATTACAAGGGTATGCCCAAAATGAATAATAAATGTTTCATTTTCTCTACTATGTCCTTCTACTAGCAAAAAAAGTAGATTAGCACTTAGTTCTGCAGATAACCATCTGTGCTATACATAGGCGTGTGCACAAAGGGGGTGAGACAGGGCAGCCGCAATCTTTAATCACCTGAAGGGGGCACCAAATCTGCCCTTTACCTTTACATTGCACAGCATTTTGACCGAAATGGCCTCACTGGAAAGGGATTGGAGGAGGGGACGCAGCAGTGGACGTTCACCCCCTTAATGGAGAACTGTACGCACGCCTATGATGCTATATACATATACATTTTCATGATAAATGACATAGCACATCTTCGTACAACAACGCTGTACATGGTGCTGCTAAAGAAACACCATTTAACTTGTATTATATTAATCTTTCTTGAATAAATAGCACTGTGCAAGTATCAATCTGGGCTTTGACATATGTTGACAAGAGTTTTTTATGATGAAAAACAAAAAAGAAACAATGGTGGTATCATCACATGACAGGGCTACAGGTTTACATATCTTAACATCAAAGTGTTACAGTGTGCCTTATCCTCTACAAACTCCCACCATTTGCGTTCTGTGGTTAAGGGTGCCAATTTAGCAGCCTGGTAGAGTCTTGTCAGATTGTGATATCGATTATGTTGTGAATAGGCCACAACAATGTAAGTCGGGCCTATGTGAGAGAGCTCCTTACACTTTAGCCACTTCAAGCGACTCTGTATTTTGAGGCATAAACTATAAATAGCAACTGCATACATAGCTGCACAAAACTGTGCTCTGTTGTCCATAAGAAATGTTCCTGTTCTACATTTTTTCAGTTTGCATTTTATTTGTCTGTAACCACAAATATTTGAACAGGGTACTGAGTAATGCAGTTTCAATAATTTGCTCAGATATCAAATGTAATCACAACAAAATTGACTAGAAAAATTTCCTCTTACTTTTCACAGATAATTTAAAATCAGGTAGACTGCACACTGTTATTGTTTATGTGGAGCAGGCTTACTTTTATTTTTCGGGGTTCTTAGCGCTGTCTGCCAACGAGTAAATACATGACCTTACCACCAATAGTTGAGAGAGTTGCAATGGAAACTCACAACCAAACAAACAAAAAATTCTGCACAGGGATTGCTTAATTATCTCCACAGCATACACATTAGCAGATTCCACATTAGAAGTAAAGCTAGACTAAATCAATGTTCATGGCATGTTATCTCCTAGAAACAAGGCTGGACTTCTAACATGCTATAAGTGTAATAGTAGTTGCATAATGTTAGCTTGGACAAAACGACAACAAACAAATAAAATTTAAAGCAAGCATTAGCACCAGTTTGTTTTTTAATGGAAGCAGTTCTGCCAACCTACTAGCAGAGAGGCTCAAAATCCAAGGTGAGCAGAGGCTAGAGGTTAAAACTCTAGAGAAGTGTGGCAAGCCACGCCGTACTCCTAACACTTGCTACAAGGATTGTCAGGTTTGAAGCTAACAAGTGGGAGAAAAGAAGTCTTGACGCAAGCAAGCAAATCAACTTAACACCCGAACCTGAAGTTCTTTTGTACAATGGAACAACAGCAGAAGGAAACATCTAATTTTTTTTTATGAAAGTAAAACCTCTGAAAATTAGCATGTTTGGAAAGCAGGAGAATAAGAACCTTACATGGACCTGAAACAGCAACTTCATGAATAGCATTGCGTTAGGTTTGCACTGATGGTATGAAGATGCGAGATGCTGACCAACATGACAGCTGCTGTACGCAACTGAAACAATGCGTGGTTGAGGAAAAGAACTTTGGTTTTTCGGATACTTTGCAAATCACTATGACGAAATGGAAAGACATAAAATGACAACTCTCGAAATAAGCTGGCCTGCATCATGTTTTCTTTTTCTTGTTGTGCTGCCCACACATGCTGGCTGCTAGATAACGACAGATTAAATAAATATGGCACCACGGGAACACAGCTAGAAGGCATGTATTGCAGCTCTGTGATAACAATAAAATAAAGAAAAAAAGAAAAGAAAGCAACTCTAGGTTTCAAATACAGTAGAACCTCGTTATAACGAACCCGGATATAACAAACTATCGGATATAACGAAGTAATCACAATTCCCCTTGAAATTCCTATAGATGAAATTGATATTGCTTATAACAAACTAATGGCTATAACGAAGTAATTACTGCTCCCCCTTCAACTTCGTTATAACAAGGTTTTACTGTATAACACTGACAATGAAGTTCTGAGGACAGGACTGCACTGTTTCTAAGTAATATAAGAGAACAGCAAATCAAAACATGACACTACAAAAACAAGTGCTAATGAAACAAACTTCAGAAGTAATTGAGAACACTCATGTCTGCAATTTCACCCTGAGATTTAAAGAAATAGAAATAAAATAAAAGAAAATCAGAAACATTAAGTCTACGCAGAACTTAAGTTCTGTAAAAGCGAAATGAGTGCAATAAAAGAAAAAAAGAAAGACACAAGATTTGTTTCAAGTTTTATAAAGAAACAGAAGTGGCTCATGTAAAACCAAAATGCACAAAGAGAAATTACCATGACTATGATTTATGGAAGTCATGAGTAGTTACTTACAAGGAGGTTCTCTGTGACTAAGTATTTTTGCTACCAAGTTCCTCCGTAGCATCATCAGTAACATTTTTTAAAAAGATGGATTGCACTCCTAACTCAACATTACATTATGTAGGTCAGTTGACCATGCCCTGTACTAAGATGAGATTGTCGCATGAGTGAAGTACTGTACTTCACAAATCGAGATCAGTACTGCCTACTAGGTGCCCACAGAGTGAACCACAAACATAGTGGCACTAAGCACCTTGAATGACTTGTTAATGCTTTGGGTTCAGTGTAAAAACTACAGATTTAATCTTCTTTAGCACACGAAGTTTCATTCTGGTTCACAGTATTTTAACAATAAGATGATAAAATGCAATAAACATTTGGCTGCAGCGACATATTTGTACAAATAAATCTTTTGAACTATAATATATGAATACTCTGTCAATACCATCAGATTGTCAGAAAATCTTTTCTTTTCCCTATGTGAACAGATTGTTGGTATTGAGATTGCCATCAAAGCGAACACTGTAAATGTGTGTAGAATATATGGAACCTTTCAAGATACTGGTAAGCACAGTAGGTTGTATTTTTACACTTGTGCAATGGAATTTGCAGGCATTAGACTATGGGTAACCATAAAACACAATTGCAAAATTGGTGCAACTGCAAGAAACATACTACGAAATATACTATATCTGCAGGGTGCAGGTCCTCAATGTAACACTATGGAGAACATCAGGCCGGCTTGCAATGGAAGAAAACCTGAAGAATGCAATTCAGTGAAACTACGAAAGTTAGTGTAAATTGTGAAAATTTAGCGTGACCTGAGTAAATTAGCACAATTTAGCCTCAGCAACCAAATAAGTCCAAATCCCAAATGGCTGCACTGTGAGGTTCAATATGTTTCCTGCACAGATGCTTTCAGTCTTTTGAACAAAAGTTTACAAACATATAATAACCTTTTTACGGGGCCATGCACTTCCAGACAGACAACATTCACAATGTAATGAAGGTGATTACAAAAATTAACAAGAAAAAAACACTCACTATTAAGCGAAGAGAAGAAAGTCCTTCTGTGGCAAGCCATCCACAAGCCTGACCAGCACTCAATTGCATTCAACTATTTATCATCTCAGAATGGTTTGAGCAATGTACTTGAAACATGTTTAGAACTCACTAGGAGTAAACGAAAGTGTAGGTGCATGGCACAAAACGAGGTAAATTTGCACTGCAATTTTAAAACTGGTTCTGCATGCTTGACTAGTGGCATCGCACTGCACAGATAGGTGTGATGAAAGAGCACCGACCCCGGTTGCTTTACGAATCCCTATATAATTAACCGGTGTGGTGCTTGTTCTCTCTTTGTACTCAAGAAAGCCAGGCTTTAGAGAACTACATCTAGTGGTGGGCCATTGAAGTTAAGTCACGCACACAACACCACATCAAGTCACATACACAAAAGCCAAATGGGCCTCAAAAGCTCACAACACCAACACTGGGCATGCAAAATGTCAAGAACAGCACCAGTTTGCTAGCGGGATCCCCACTCTTTAAAGGGGCCCTGCAACGCTGCTTGCACAGAGCGACAAAACAACGCCAATCAATCGTGAAGGCTGCTGTAAACATGTCAGCCGAATATTATTGCACTACCTGCAGCAGGGAATCTTCAATTTTGTTTCAAAATACATCTGGAAAGTGCCCGCTCTTCCTTTAACAAAACATGCCATAATTTGGCAGGGACCACGAAATGATTAGGAGAAGTGCCATTGGCTTATTCTCATGCCAGTTGCCGCAGATGCCGTGGGGTGGCACCTCGTCCCCGCAGTGACCCTGGCCACAAGTTCACCACAGCGGAAGCATGAAAACATTCAGAGAAAAAGAGAAGAGAAAGTGTGGGTTCTTGCTCCTGTAGCTTTCAGCGCGCTTGTCGCGACGAAAGGACAGTGAATGCACTCGGACGGCAGAATTCCCCTCAGACTTGACGCTGCAACTCCACTAATACCTAACGAAATTGAAGAATGTTTGCAGCAGGCGATTCGTGAGACAATGAGCTCCTCAAGTGACGTCACTCAAGGATTACTTGGAAAAGATTTGCAGGGCCCCTTTAATAGGATGTACTGTACAAGGTTGTATTGGTGGCAGAAGTATTCACAACATTGCACTTCGTCCTGGCTCTTTCGTAGAGGCAAGGTAAGTGGCACAAGCCTATCACACGGCAAGCAGCCTCTTCAAGACTAGCCGACTGTAGCCTGCTGCTAAGCCAGTCATCAATAGACTCAAGAACATGCTCCTGCCATGCGATTAACTTCCTCTAGCAGCCTTAGCCTAACCCGAATAGGGTCTCCAAGGCGGACACTAAATGGCATCCAACATCTACAATTTCTGATACAAACGAACTTGTGAACGTCCGTGAACGATTGCACTTGCTATGCTATGCAAAATGGGCAGTTTTGGTGCAAACTATGAACTTACACTAACTCATAGTCAGTTAAACAAGGGGGTCGTACCCTTAGAGACACAGATTCTTGCCAACTTGTTTCTTGCACCACATCTTGCATGTGCATTTCAAACTGACACAAAAACCTGCTTCATGGTCAGCTCAGTCTAACCCCAGTTGGCGTCACTGGTTGAGTGAAAAACCGAGGGCCTACAATGTCCGTTTGTGGCACAGGATTAGCACCTACTGTGCCTGCCCACTTGCACAGCCGTGATGATGTGTCTCAACAGCTGATTTGTCTCAACAGAGTATACAAAACGAGCAGAAAAGGAGTGGGGACTGACTCCCGCCCCTTCCCCTTCCTTCTTTGAAATTAATATGACCGATAGCTTTCTTCATCTCTAGCCCATCCCTCTACAGTCGTTCCGTACAATTCATAGTGTGGTATCCTGACACATTTCACAATGTACTCTAGTGATGCCACCCTGGCTAATTCTAGCACAGGAAATTGCATTACACAGCAATGAACTCACCAGACATCTGCTCAAATTAGCGTGTCAATCAAAGGCTCTCACTAGGAAACCACTGGACATGACTACACCAGCTGCGCAAGCTGTCAGGACCACTCACAGCCTCCCTGATAAGCTCAATGCCTGCTAGACGAGGCAGCCAAACATGATCTCGCTTTGGATGTTCTCTTCCACATCACATAGTCTCTTCACCTGCAATAACTACGCAAATGGTGGCAGAAGGAAAAAAGCATAAAAACTAAGCCAGTTCCAATGCAGTGAATGCTGTACGAAGTGCAGAACAGTGATTTGCCTGTATTTTCCTTTGTATTTCTGTTGTGTTTATTGTCAGCACTTTCAAATTATTTTTGCTTAATCTAATCTCTTCATGTAAATAATTACCCTTAATGTTTATCTTTTATTTTATTATACTAATCTGGTTTACCTTAACTATTCCCAACCTGGATCCATTTAAACTGGTTTTGGTCAGCTATTATTATGTGTTGGCCCTGCTTTCAACTGTTTCAACTTTTTGGCCAAGCGTGACGACATGAGACGACATTGCACGCTGACAGCCTGGCCCCTAAACAGTGCTGCACTTAAAACACTCTCACAGACACGACAAGGGACCGTCTAGGCATCACCCAAAGAAAGTGGCATAGAAACCTAAACATCACATGCTACTACTGTTGTGTTCTTCATGATTGCTTCTATAACTACAGCCTGAAAGAAGTTTGCACCTTTTGGAGCTTTTCTGCTCTCCAAAGAATAGTCAAAGCCTATCTTGCATGCCTTTCCTTCCTTTATCACTGGCAAATGGTGTTCATTGCCAGTGGCACATGGTACAAATGGTGTTCATTGTCAGTGGCACATCTTTTTGTGCAACATGTCATTCTTGACAGGAAAGTAGTGGGTGCAGAGTGTTCAACAAAAAAATGCAACAAAAAAGACAAGTCCAATGATGATTATTGTGTTGGAACTACAACATGGTTCTCAATCAATAATTTAATTTAAATTCCCCTAGAAGCTAGCATCAGCTCTAACTGACATGTAATACCCTTGAGTAGGTGCAGAGTGGTTCAACAAAAAAAATGAAGGCAAGTCCAATGATGATTACTGCCTTGGAACTACAATGCGGTTGTAAAGTCAATAATTTAATTTAGATTCTCCTTCAAGCTAGCATTAGCTCTAACTGGCATGTAATACCGTTGACTAATATGATGCTTACCATTTTTATTTAAAAGGTTGATAAAGTAAAAAAACCACAATATGGCCAGTACACTTAGCTGGGGTCTGTTCCTAAAAAATTTGGGCAACATGTGAAAAATGTGGCTGCATACGTCAATATGTGACGCAATGACAAAACGGTACATCCTAATGATGTATTCAGTGGCAACGAAACTAAGCTGAGTTGCTTAATTTCTGAACTATTCATCATTATAAATAAGTATTGACTTTACAACCACCCTGCAGATACGCTCCAAAGAGTGCAAATTCTTCTTTAGAGTACATGCTCAACCATGGCAGTGTACCTTGCCTGGCAGATCTACAGTGTTCTTCAAATGACTTACAAGGCGAAGAGGCGTACAAGGGAGGCTGTGAGTGCAAGCAGACAGCCACTGCCACCTAAAAAGAAAAAGGCTGGTAAGGTGTGACTAATAGTCGACAAAGTGGTCGTCATGGGTCTTTGCATGGCGCTCGTAATGGTGCTTCTGAATGAAGCCACGGCCGCACAGCTTGCACCGGTATGGGTGCTGGGACGTGGCACTGAGCAGGCTGCCCAAGAAGCTAGCAGCGCTGGCTAAGCTGCTGTTGCCATTGTTGTTGTTGTGGTGGTGGTCACTCGTGAGGCTGTCCTTGAGCATGCGGCCGTCATGGGTGGGCAGGTGCTTCTGGAGGTGGTCCTTGCGTGTGAACGCTCGGCCACACACCTCGCACTGGTATGGCCGCTCGCCAGTGTGCAGGCGCATGTGGCGATTCAGCTTGGCCCTGTGCAATTCACAGAGGAAAGGGAGAGGCACACTCAAACACGGCCATTTGAAAAGAAAAGTCACGCAGCACCCATTAGTGTCACTGTTCATTTATTTCACATCAACGGTCTGAACTTCAGTGTACTTGACACTTTAAGATGACATGTGAGGGTTTATTAGCTCCTAAAAGCTTTTATACCCAAACCACAATATGACTGCGGGACATTCCACAGTGGGGGGACCCCAGATGAATTTTGACCACCTAAGGTTCTTAATGTATGCCTAAGTCTGTGTATACTGATGTCTTTGCATTTATCCATAGCTGAAATGTTGCTGGCCACCCCGACAAGGAATCAAACTTGCATCGTCCCTCCCCCTCCCCCAACTTCACCAGTGCAACATATACTACACTAAGGTACAATATAGAGTATAAAATTGTGACTGGGATTCAAAGTTACACCCACATACATAGACCAGAACCTGAAAGTTTGTGCACTAGATGATGCCACTGAATAAAAAGACAATGCCCAATTTGCTACTATCACCATGAGTGGCATTGGCCAACATTCGTAGGGTTGTACAGTAAAACCTCATTATAAAAGGCACTCAAGGGAACCAGGAATGTGTTTCTTGTAACCAAGATCTCTTGTAACTAAAATTTTAAAAAAGTACTGAGGAACCACACAGATCACTTTGTTTTACACATAATACCCAAAGTTTGCTTTACAAGAAATCGCTCAGGGTGGCTTAAAGAAGTAGTTTGTTACTTTTTTCCAAGTTGTTGCGCGTAGAATGGACAATCACAGGAAGAACAAGGCAGACAGAAAGAGCGTAAACTATCAACTTAGTGACTGCAGAATGTATTAGCTTCCTTCCTAACTTCTGGAGGTAAGGCACTTCTCTTTGTGAGCCTTCCAGTTTCCCATGGTACCTTTGAAGTATTCTTAGATGTTCGTCAGTTTCAACTGCCGACATATTCTGCCCTGCAATGTCACAAGATCCTCCTCCTTTTTAGGTCATCCTCAAGAGGACATGCACAATTTATTTGAGAGAGGACTGCATGACCTGTAAACTCTTTGGAGAACAGGAGGTCCACGAGGTTGACATGTCCAGGTTGCATCTCTTCTAAAGAGTGAAGAATTTACTCTAGGGAGCTTTTTGAAAAACTTGCCCTTAGTAACAGAGGTGCCTCTTGTAAATGCGTCTCTTGTATGAATGTTGTTAACATGGCAAACATAGGAAAACTAACCAAACCATTTTCAGATGTCCCTTATAACCAACTGGCTCCAGTAACAGTGTCTCCTGGAATGAGGTTATACTGTACATGCATATATGCCTAAGTTGACGGGGCAATATAGTGACCAAGTTAGATCAATGGTAGTGTACCACATGGGTATGCGGAGGGGTTGCAGGTTCACTTCCTACCAGTAGCAAGTTTTTGTTCTTTATTTTTGTAAACTTTGTCTTCCCTTTATCTCATACTTACTACACTTCAGTTAAATATTATATTATACAAATAGCATCCCCTATGCTTTTCTTGGCTTTGTTAGGTCATGAACGAAATCCCCTCCCCCATAAGTTTCCATTCTTCCTGTTTATTGTCCAGTCCACTGTGTCTGATGAGAATGAAAAGAGCTGCAACATGCGCACATGATCAGTGCACCTCATACATCTCCACACATAAATAAATGGCACTCCTGGATTTTAAATTCACAAATATGCAGAGGAATGCTGTAGCAAAGTGCTCCATTTTTGTATTACTGAGGGTCTTTAGCATGCACTCAAACATGTACTCAAAATGAATGAATGAATGAATGCATTGCAAAAAATGTTTGTTCATAGCGTCCCGATTGAAATGTGCCCCTGCAGTTGAGAATAATTCTTTTCGGCAGCACATCATCATGTCACTGCAGTGGAGCTCTTCACCCATAGCTTGATTCGATTGATTGATTGACTGATCGATGTGTTCTGCATTATCAATTGGTTCTATGCTTATCTGATTTAATATCTCACACAGTCCTAGTTGGCTTAAAGCTGTTTTATATAACATCATCGCTCACCAACCATTCCAAATTTATGTTCTACTGAATGACTCACAGTGAACTGAGGAGAAGTGCTCATTTTCGCACTCACCTATAGTCGCTTGTGTATGGGCAGTATTCACAGATGAACTTGCGCTGCTTGCTGCCACTTCCAGTTCTGTGATGGCCGCCACTCGGGGACTGTAGCTGCCGTAAGGTCAGGTCCTTTGGCAGCTGGGCAGGTGCTGTGTGTTTATTTTTTAAAAATAGATGCAACATACAACAGTTTGTTACAAAGTGGTCATACTTTACACAGCACTACCCCCATCCAAACCCCCCTCCAAATAACAAAAAAGATCAGGAACACAGAACACAGCATCCTAAACCATGGCCCGCAAGGTTCCTTCTTTGTTATGCACAATAGGCCCATTTCATACAAGAGAATAACGTGTCCCTTATTTTGCTGGTCAAGTGCACGTTGATGGCATATTAGAACCAGTAAAGGGAAATGATCCATGAGAGAGGAAGTACCATTGGACGATTTTTTTTTCTAAGTTTTACCTCAGTACGAACTAACATAAGTTGTAGACTAATTGCATATTGGTAAAGTGAAATTTGTTGCTTGGTAGTTGCAAACATCTTCACTGCTTTGAATGAAGTGTGACAAATAATTTTTAAACAACCATTTGCGGCAGAACAGTGTCCTTGAGGTCCCTGCTATTTAGTTTTTTGAAGGTGCCAGCACTGGTTTGATGAAATTTTTTTTAGTTAGCTGATAGGCACAATTTCACTGATTAACAGTTGAAATGATCACATTATAATTCACATTACATTAGCAAATAGAAGCTGGCAAGCCCCAGTGTACATCAATACACTGGTGTTGTGCATCACTGTTTCATGACGTCCCTAGCATACTATTCAGGAGAACAACTGGAAGATCAACATATCCTGTAGCAGACATGGAGTTGATTGTCTTGGAAACGTGTTAGTCTCTCATTTCCTGCTGAACAAGATTTTGCTTGAACAGCTCCCTTTCAGTTTACCAGGTAGTGTATGCTATAATGGACCAGAATAACAGTGCCAGTAAGTAAAAGTGTGTTGCTTAAGGCAATGAAGTACAATCCTCAATAAAAATAATGCTGGCCTTTTAAAGTGGTCCACATGTAGAGGCATAAATTCAATGATCTGTTACAAGTCTCTAAAAGAAATCATTTTGCAAAAAAAAAAAAAAAAAGTCAAGACAACACAGAGAAATGAAGTAGACAGAAAGTGTAGATGTTGAAGTTTGCACTCTTTCTGTTCACTTCATTAGTCTGTGTTGTGTGACTGTTTTGTGCAATGATTCTTTTTAGGGGCAAGCACCCACTCGATTAACAAAAAGTTTTTCTAAAATAACTGCCACAGGTCATGGTTTAAAATTTAGTAGATGCTAATGACATCTTTCTTTGCTTGAAACAAGTAACCCCAATGCAACACTGCCATTAATATGACACAGAATATGAAAGTGGCATGATATCTGCTGAACAGTGCACTCGAAGGCAATAACCAGCAAAGTACATACTGCATACGTGCCTCTCTTGCATTACGTTAAAAAATCACGGCTATTTACAAGCCGCAATTGAGACACATTCTAGTGAAATTCAGTTAGGAGATATGTGGGCTTGAAGAAATGTGATTAAAAGACAACAGGCATTTTCTGTAGTCTCATAAAAAATTTAACACTTGTACATGATCACATCTTGCAGTGGTATATGTACATTCAACCATTCAGTGTGCTACAAGTTCATTACAATGGCCGCTGACAGTGTTCATAAATTTCCCTGTTTTCTAGTGATCAGCATAACTAGAACTGACCACTATTACAAAACTAATGCCTGTCCATTCTCTACATTTCCATTGTTGCTTCTGTGTGGATGCCGTTGTAGTGAACACTTACTACCTTCGCCAGTTTCTTGAACAGAAAGAAACAGTCCACGTCACAAGCATAAGTTTACTTACTCAACAGGAATGAGGGTATCAGTAATGAAATCCATGCCTACTACAGACCAACGTGTTAAATTTCAGCACTTCCTGCATGCAGGCAGTGCTGGCAAGAGCAAATGGCAAATGCAATGTGTTAGGTTCACTGGTCAAATGCTTGCCTTTAATGCTATGGTTTAATTAGCAACAGGCAATAACAGGCATTGCCTAAGGAATTAAAAGTGTTGTACATAAACTCATCTCTTTGAGATTGTTGAAAATCAACATTTATTTTTCTCAACACAGTGCCATACACTTAAAACAGACGCACCCAATCAACAATTTGTCCTTTGCTCCCGCTTACACAACTTGCATCTCGATAATGGGCTTTACTTATGGCCCCACTAAAAGCTGCAAATATGTGGCTAGAAAAGCCATTCTATTTCAGGACGACAACACAATACACATATTATAAGACAGTACTGCAAGCGGAATGCATAACGACAAGATGGCTCAATCTGTAAGTCTGTTTCAGTAGCCTGACAGCACTTACCCAAAAGATGATAGTCAAACCTCATAAAAGACAAAGTTCATATGAAACAAAAATATCTTTTTTATATTTGATAGTTCATTAAAATGCTTATTTCTGATAATGTTTTAATAGCAATAACATTATTCACTCACCTCGTTATAACCGATAATTGTTACATTGATTATATATTGAGGCTGGACTGAAGGAACTATACACAGTGCCGGCAAAGTAAAGCACAGGTTACTTATGAATAGCTCAACTACAGCTAGACATGTGTGAGAGTGTGTTAGCTAGCACATATAAATCTTTGTATCACTGCCTGAAAGCAAATATCACAATGAAGCTGGGCACAGCACATATATTGGTGACCCTTTGTGATGCTGCACTTAACTAAACTGAGCGAACCTCTCATTGCATTTAGTGGTTTGTACATTTCTTTGTCGGCAGAGAAGCTCTTGAGTGACATGAACTTCCTCATGCTCCACACTTGTGAGCCAGAAAGCGTCACTCGATGGAACAATGTTGTCATTGTGGATTGGGCTTAGCATCATAGAAGGCAACTCATATCTGCATTCTGGTATTCCATCAAGCATACACACGCCTATTAAAACTCTTTAACATGACAGCAAGAGATCTCCAAGAGAACATTAAATCTAGTTGATTGATTGACAGGTGAGGTAGAGCATCAGAGCTGCGCTAGAAGCTATCAGACGTACCTCAGTTGAGGGCCCCTGGTTTTAATGAATTACGTCTTTCAATCGTAGCACCGGCATGCTTTCAAATTTCACATTCACTGTGACATGCTTGGCACCATTAAAAAAAAAAAAAGCGTGTCTGTCAGAAGCATGCTGCAAACATTTCAACAAAAAGTAATTATAAGGGCCTCTAAAGCTGGCCTCAGTTTTTCTTAGATATGATGCTTGAAATTGAAAACCCTTCAGATTTATTCAATTACCTTAGTATAAAACACAGTTATTTTGAAAGGAATGGCTTTCTTTTTATTTATATACTCCAAAGTTTGTTTCGGGCAATAGATAAAGGAGTCTGTTACAATAACAAAGAGCAAAAAGAACACTGGTAAGATAGAGCGAAATAATCATACACTGCAAAAAACGTACATAATCAGCAGCAAAAAAAAAGTACATAAGTAAGGAATGGACATAGAAATAATCACACATCCAAGAAAATCTCCAATTTGTTCACAAGAACATCATGATCATCCCCTTAAGTGTTTCAGAAAAGCCAGGCTCGACCCACCCAAAGGCTCTTCAAAACGTTTTGGACGAGCAGAGCTTGTCCTACCAGAAAAGGTTGTGTGGTCGAGTGTTCGTGGTGCAAATATTGTTTCAACATTGAGTAGTTTCTTTTTAGTACAATAAGATTTAAACTCAGCTATAAAAAATGAACACTTCCTTGGTTAGCAAATTTTCAAAGAAATGAAAGATTAAGGAGTTGATGACAGATGCACCATCCCTCACTAGTGTATTCCAATGGTGCATCGCGAACAGAAGTGGCAAAACGATGTATAATAGTGTGTGCAAAAAGAGGGCTGTACATTAAATGGGCGATAAAAGCACTGAAAAATATGGGCTACACTAATGCAAGATTTGCAGAAGGGGAGTTACTGCAATACAGTGTGTGAAAATGTGGAAATAACAAGGACGTGCGAGCGGCACATTGGTAATCAATCACGGTGAAGGTGGTTGAACACTACGAGATTCGCAAACATCTTGGCACGCTCTTTTGTTCCTGTGCCTCACTGTGTGCTACCCCTTTTACCATAACAGCATTAGGCCTGAGCTTTCGAAGGGAGGGCTGTCAAAATGATTTCTTGATATCTGTAGTGCTGTAGTTATGCAAGCATGTTTCTTTGTGATAAAATATTTATGTTCTATTCTGTATCAATTTCAACCAACCGATCTGACACATTCGATGCAGATCTCAAATTACCAGTGCATATTCTACCCTTGAACAATAAAGCTCCGAGTCTTATAACAGGCTAATAGCAGAGTTCGCCGAGCAGATGTTACTAGGAATGAAGCAGAGTGTTTTTGATGCTTTAATGGTTGTGGTATTCATGCATTTTTTCCCCAGATAAATCTGACGAAAAAGAAACTCCTAGACATTTAAATGTGGACACCCTTTCAACAATGATTCCCTGCTGGGGTTTTACACGACAAAACCACAATATGATAATGAGGAACACTGTAGTGGAGCACTCTGGAAATTGAGATAATCTGCGCTTGTTTGACGTGCGATGATAACATGCCGTACACAGGTCTCTAGAATTTTCACCTCTATTAGAAATGTGACCACCATGGTGAGGATCGATCCTGCATCCTATGGGTCAGCAGCCGTAGCACACCAACCACTGTACCACCACAGTGAACTAATCGGGATTTCCTGAAGTATGTAGCAGCTCAGTTACAGTATGTGTGCTCTTGTGAATGTCACAGCCTTAGTTGTAGAGATGTGAATCTCTATTAGCCATGGGCGAAAGCAAGACGAGAGTTATCGAAACGTAATGGCAACGAATCCATATGTTCGCTGCAATACTTCATCGTAGGAGGGTACCATCATCTACAAGCAATCTGACAGCAAAGGATAAAGGGCGTCCTATGTTGTTATTACGATCAGAAACAAAATTTGACCCGGGATCAAACGCTGTGGTACGCCGGATTTTACATGTGCAAGTGAAGTTGAGTACCCTGTCACACAGACTCGTTGACTTTGGTTTGTTAATGTCGCTCAGGCCCTTGCTATTACCACCGGGAAAAAAAATAACTCACAGACATAGTCAACTGCTTTTCTGTCGGTACCACATTTAAATAAATGTAAATATCTTTTTCTGCTTCATGTCTATCAATACAGTAAGCAAGGTAATGAATGGAAAACATTTATGATGTGCTCACATCATATATTGTCACTTAAGCCATCATGGACATGTTCTGAAAAATAAACATTACCGACAAATGCTAGGGCAGCAGAGTTCCTACAATAATGTGTGTTAGCGTTTTTAAGTGCATTGTAATTTCCATATAATAACATACGATAATTTCACAGGAGCATTAAGCAATATTATGCAAAGTACATTACCTCTGAGCAACAGTACTAACAGTTTATGCATATAAGCCAATAACCCCTTGCTTGCACAAAAAAACTTACAACAGTGCCTAGGACAGACATAAAAAAAAAAAGTCATTAATGCTTTTTCACTAAGCAAAAAGCTAATAAACAGCACACCTTTTTCACATTGTATTTCTTTCAAACTGCATGAAAACAGAAGCAGTGCCTTGCCGAGCTTAAACCTACCCAGAGTATGACCAAAAACATGACATACAAAGCTTTACTTAAGAACTGTCTTGTACCAAGACTGTCACATAGCACATTTGCAAGAACAAATTCAATGTATAATCATTTCGCAACACATGCAGGCACCTTTAAGCCAGATATTTGCAATGACTTTGTTAACGTAACTTGTGAGAACACGTCCACTACATTTTCGGAGTTCAAAACGGCCCCATGCAGCCAAATGTATAACAATACATACATTTAAAACTGTACAACCTTTGTCACAGGGACACCTTTTCATCACTCAAAATGTTTCAACTAAAGCAAATACTGCTGTTAGTTGCGACAGGACAAGCAACGGCCCTGTATGTGGCGTTTCAGGTGGTCTTTGCGGCTAAAGCTTTTCAGACACCTAGAGCACCGAAACGGTCGGTCGCCAGTATGACAACGTTCGTGATGGATTCGGTTTGTCGAGTAGTCGGTGCTGTAGCTGCAGAATCGGCACTGATAGCGTTTTGGCCCCACATTCATCGGCTCCAGTCCATATCTCCACATATCAGGAGGGGCATCCGGCAACACTAAGGATAGATGCAGAAATGGATTGTTGTAGAGTGATAAAAGATTTGGTCGAATAGTACTACGCAGAAAGAACAGAAACATGATTACCTAATGACGCACTTGCAGAAACTACATGCAACAGATGAACTTATGATTACTATCACTGCTTGTTTATACTTTTCTATGTGCTAAAAGTTCCCACTACACAGCAAAAGAGCAAATTTTAACCTCTGGTGCCTGATTTCATCCAGCACTTTCTACAAAGCAAAGTAGTGAGCGTAGCGCTTAAAGCATAAAATTCCAAAGCAGCTAGCTTCTGAACGACGAAAGTGTGATGCTTGTCTGAAATGTTTTGCATTGACAAATGACAGCTAGCTGCTGGGCATCTTTTCATTACTTGAATGAAGCCATGAAGATATGAATCAATAAACCTACAAATAGTAAGTGGCTCCTATGTATTATTTAATTTACTGCTTACTATCTTACGAGAAGAATAAAAGCATACAGTGGGGTGAAATATTCAATTTATCAACAGTACGGACTTTCCAGCTAAGCATAGCATGAGCAATATCAAGCAGCAATGTACCCATTGGGTCGCATTTCTTTTCACGGATGTCTAGGCGGTTAGAACTGATCCCATCACATCTAATGAAATTTTCCATCTGATCACGACCATTACCACGTAAAAACGAAATTCAGTTACTTTGGGCACATAAAGGAGTTGCTACTCAGTTCAGCGTACTGAGGTTTGCAGTCACTTGTTGATCAGCTTTTTAAACAGCTGAGTTTAAAAGAAGAGCCTCTGTAAAGTAGATGTCAGATTTAAATTTTGCAGGAAAGAATCCATAGGGTGGTTTGATCTCTTGCCTTCACTGCAAAGTGTACTCTTTGTAAAGCTTGCTGGAAGCAGTTAAGAAATGTACTGCACTTTCAAGTTGGAAATGGCTGAGCGTCATCATAGTTAGCGCAGCCGAAAACCAGCATTTCTGTAGAGCTCAACAATAGAGCAAATGCAGACAATTCAAGGCACACTTGATCCCCGCAGAAGTGGCCCTTCCTGACCCAACTCGCTTAAAATGTTTGTAACGTGACCTCACAAGTTGACACAGAATGAACCCCTCATGTAATATTTCTGTATTAAAGGCCTTTGAGGTATTTGAAATAAAATAAGATTAATTTGTGCTTAATAGTACCATGGGCTTTGTACCATGTGCGTTTACACGGTTGTTGCGTGTGTAAAAAAAAGTAAATAAAATGCCAAATAATAGTAACATCAACGATGATGATTATTTTTATTTTTTAGGACTTTTCCAGGGACATTAGCTCCACATTCTTCTAGGACATAGGAACAGTTACGGAGTGGGAGGGGGGCTAGGTCAGCCTCAGGGGGGGTTACAACACCCAAACCCCCCCCCCCCCGTCGGTGCGCCACTGATTAACTGGCTTCTGATGCCCAGTTTTGAATACGTCTATGCAGCACCACTAGTACGTAATGTCATATTAAAGTGAGAGCCTAGGATACTTCAGGAAAAGTTATGCACAATCAGCAATAATACGGCTGAGCCACATACATATAATGAACTTTAGCTCTAAGAGGTAGCATGCATCAAAGTGATGAACACTACTTCTCTAGTAAGAGGGCAACTCTGAAAAGGGCAACCAAACATAAGCTTATGATATATGCCAATCAATGAGCAATGGTGGTTATTTATTATAATTAATTTGTGCTTTAATGTACCAATGTGCTTTGTACCAATGTGTAATTGTACCAATGTACCAATGTGTAATTTGTACCAATGTGCTTTAAGAGAGGCAAAGTGTAAATAGACAGATGAAGGGTATGCAGTGGCAAGAACTTCGGAAGTACACCAACTTTCTTTCCTGTGAGCATTTTATCAAAATATGAAAAGGAGGCAAACAATATCACTTTGATCCATACACAAGTCCATTACCCTTTAGTCCAACAACGAGAGTCCAGAGTTCAACAATACTGCACGGTGGATCTCTTACATGATCCAAATCGTGACAGCACGTATAGACTACCACAAAAGGCAAAGAACCACCCTATGCGGGTTACATCGTGGAAAGACTTTGCCTAAAGCACCAAAACCAACTACACATGCCACCTCTTTCTTCTATATAAGGCATAAAAGTATACAAGTGCTATCTATACAGTTTAGAGAAGCAGCTCGGTATTGTAAAACTAGCCAAAAGGCAACACTGAACACTCAAACATTGCACAACATTCGAACTCAACAGACCTGTACAGCCTGTACAAGCACTGCAGCATTGTGAACTGAGTATATAAAAAACGCCTTTTTTCGCAGCAGCAAAACTGAAATGTGTATGCAATGGTGTTCCCAGTGTCTGGAATAATACACCACTGTGTCGTCTCACGTGCATCATAAGGAATGTTAGGGTAACTAAAAAAACATCCGGAGACAAAAGAAACAAAAGAGAACTGGCAAGAAAAGCTCTTATGAAAAAGTAGTGTTTTTTTTTTCCCTATGCACATTCATTTCCCACACTTACCTGTCACAGGCCAATGGAAAGTCCTATTGTAAACAAAGCAGCAACCTAGCTAAACCAGGCTGTTTCACGTAACCTCAAATACAGTAGAACCTTGTTATAACGAAACTGGATATAACGAACTCTTGGATATAACGAAGCAATCGCAATTCCCCTTGAAATTCCCATAGATGAAATGGACATTGGCTATAACGAACTAATGCTTATAACGAAGTAATTAGGGCTCCCCCTTCAACTTCATTATAACAAGGTTTTACTGTAATTACATGCTTTAACACAGAACAATGTTTTTCAAACACTGGTAGAAAAAATACAGCTAGCTGAATCAGCCTGAAGGTGGCCAACCGTGAAGCATGCAGAGCAAGGGTCACGTATGAGGTCTCAATGTATTGTCACAACTTCTCGAATCAAGCGGTGCCAAAGAAGCGGAAAAACACACCTCGTGCTTACAACATCTGCAGCACTGTGTAAGAAAAAGGTAGAAAGGCGTATCAGTCACAGAGCCAATTTGGTGGTGACACTAGAAAAAGTAATCACAAGCTTCAGTTTGGTGTTATCTAGCCAAAAAGTTTCATCTAATCGCACTCCAGGCAAATGACGCCACCTATGAAAACAGGGCTTTTACAATATTGACACGTGAAACGTAATTTTACAAGTCAGTTGTGTGGGATTTTACGTATTTCAAGGGGGTAGTCCAACAGCTCTGCATATACGTATATACATAGTATGTACATTTGTAATGTGCATGTGTAAATGCACGCATACAAATAGAAAATTTTCTGAGGAGGGGGGTGGGTGAAACCAATGTTTTTCATGTCAGCAGCCAAGCAGTATAACCACAGTGCCATCATGGTCGCTGGTTGCTGATCAAAAATCAAGAGGCTTTAAAATTTGGTTCCCTTACTTATGCAATGTATGGTGTACTCTGCTTCATAATGATAAAATTTAAAAGTGAACATATAAGCCAGCATCAGACAATCAAGAGTGAATTATGATAAATCACGTGCCCCTTGCATTGCATAGCCACTCCTTGTCCCAAAATCAAGCTGAGCATCAAGCTTAAACTCAAGTGCCGTCTCACGCAAGGACTCAAACAACAAAGAACATCCCGCGATCCTGGCACACGACAGTGAAAGTATGGACACTGACCTTCACAACGGAATGTGCGATCCTTGTGACTAAAACAAAGCTAAGCATACACTGCACATAAGCACCGATGCATGAGAATGTGGCACAATTACACTGCACGGAGGCATATCTCAGACATCTAAAATAAAAGCTTTACAGGAGCAACAAGTATAGTTTATCTAAGAGCACAGACTAAAGAAAGCGGAACACTCCAACTGCAGACACACCACAGGCTCTAACACCTAACGACAGATTCTGGCTGTGTATTAAAATAATACAACACACGTCACAGTAAGGAAACAAAAAGCAGAGCATTCTGAATTACATGAATGCAAGGTCAATGTAATAACTATTTGGAACACCATAAAATCTAATTCGAAGACCTCACTGCCTATGTAAGGTCTCAAAGCCTTTGTCTAACTTCACCACAGATGGATCACAACGTATGCATACAAAATCCATCCAAGAGCACTTCAATTTTCATTTCGCCTATATCTGCACCTGTTTTGCAGGTCACCGTGGCAAGTACAGCCTGACCATAACTTAGGGACATGGCATCATCATGTGATCTTTCATGCGATCCAAAAGCATTTGTGAAAAAAAAAAAAAAAAAACCTTCAACCTGTTCTGTGTTTCTTTCAGTGTTATAAATGGTAAAAGACACAGTCAACAAGCCACTCAGCTCAATTTTGTGCCAGTATAAAGTTACACTTGCTCCGATTTTGTGAACCTTATCTACACGTTGGAGTGCACATGCACCCACTCGTGACTTCCAATAAATTAAACTACGTGCCAAAACCACAACATGACTATGACATGCACCACAGTGGAGCATTTAAGGTTAATCTTGACCACCGAGAGTTCTGTAGTGTGACCATGAACCTAACAACAAAGGGCGCTTTTGCATTTCATCGCAAATAAAAACCTGCTGTCGCAGCTGCCAGTACAGCTCACATCTCCAAGCTTAGTAGCGCAAGGCCAGCTAAAGACTCAAAACCCGCTCCTCTATACACTTGTCCAATGTGGTGCACTATAGTCAAAGCGAGCTAATCTCAGTGACATAGAATTTAGAAAAACCCTCAAACAGAATAGAATGTTACATGGGCGTATAGAAATGTGTGACACTCTCCTCAAAACTTAGACGTGACATTTCCTTCTGTCCAAGTTCACGAACACAATTCCGTCTCTACTTGATTAGGCCAGGTGTAAATCTTTTAGCTTAACTAGGCACCACATTATGGTCAATCAACTAAACTATTCCTAAATCGATTGCATTCATTTATACTACACGGATTGTCCGTAAAGTACCGAGAGTGCCTGAACTGCATCAGTGAATTCACCGGCGCCACGGTCTCTGGAGGCAGGATTTGTCATGGGGGCTCTAAGCTAACTAACGCACCAGGCAGCAGTTGCATCAGAGCTCTGATGCTGCGAGAATCTCAAGTGGCACAAAAGCCGCTTCTGAATTTTCATCATGGCAAAAAATGTGAAGAATTATGCATGTGCTGGAGCTGTGACATGATTCAGTTTTACTTTCACCTAGGCAAAACTGCTTACTGAAACCTTTGCATTGGCTAAGCAAGTATACAAGGACAATGGTCTTGCGGTGGTTCTGCAAGTTCAAGAACGGACGGCAGACCGTTGAAGAAATGGAGCAATCTATATGCCTTTGGATGAGTGCCTTGAGTGAAAATATGGCCACAGTAAAAAATCTTCTGGAATTTGACCGTCTTTTGTGCAAGAGAATAATCACTGAAGACCTCCAGGACAAATAACGAACACCGTACTCTACAATGAAGTCCTTGAGTTCTTTAGCAAAGCTGCCAAATGGAGACACCTGGAGATTGATTATTGCTGGAAACTGCACTCAGCAATGCTCAAGCAGACACCACCCTTTTTTACTTATTTCTGAGGTTTTATGTCCCAAAACCAGCTATGATTATGAGAGACGCCGTAGTGGAGGGCTCTGGATATTTTGACCACCTGGGAGTCTTTAACATGCACTGACATCGCACAGTACACGGGCCTCAACATTTCGCTTCCATCAAATTGCAGCCGCCATGGCCGGGACACACACCACCCTTCATGCGAGCAGCTAAATGACTTGGGTAGGGTTTGCGACACTGCGTGGCCACTGCACAGCCTTAATGCGAGCCTTGCAAACATTTTCCTGCTCCCAAATCTCAACGGAAACTACACTACCGTTAGATCGATTTTCCCATCAACCAATGGGATGTCACAATCTTTCTGAAGCAAGCTGTGGCAGCTAACTTCCAGGGAGCCTTTGCAGCATCAAAATCACGTCGGTAACTGTTCACTGTTGCCCAAGGAGACTTGAAGAACCTTAATAATTTGCACCAATCGAATCAAACTAAATTTGCCAGACCTAGCCTTATTACTTTACGGACAAACCCTGTACGTGCAAGCATATAAATAAAAAACTAGACGTTCAGTTAAAACATCGCTGTTTCCATCACATTACACAATTCACACTGCAAATCGTATAAATACTAAGACAACTCATCATAGAAGAAAATAAAGTTTGTTCACATCTGCCCATATAGAAATATTTTTCAGTCGCTTATCAGACATTAACGATACCCTTGATATGTTGCAAAGCAGTTGTTGCAAATGGTGGAGGGCGACCTAAAGGCACAAATATAAAAAACCTCAGCGGAAAGTAACTCCTTTGGCTTGCGTACCTCCAAGTGGTTAAGGAAACTAAAACCATATACTCAATCAATGAACTGTGCAGTTCATCACTATCTGTCAAACTGTATGTTAAAGCATTTTCATTCGTTAGGCACAGTTTTCGTTTCTCAGCCTCACATTCTGAAATAGTTCATTAAAATTTGTAATCACTGTAAATGCATCATGTGCCACCCATAGAGCTAAGGTGAAGCATTTGAACAGACTGCAGCAAAGGATAACTATGTTTTACTTTTTCTGTTTGAAACTATCCACAGGAAGACTAGGAGGGCTGATACAAATTAGGCACTATAAATGCTTAGCTTACACCATTCTCTGTAGAAATAACACCGGCTGTTGGCTTCAATGTCTTCGTCCCAAAAGAAAAAAAAATAATGGGTCTGAGTGTTTTATGTCCCAAGGACCAGCAGACAACCCAGTTAAAAGCAGTATATATCAATGAAGTCACTTTATGTTTTGGGCTACATACCTGACACATGGCCTGGATCAAATGCATGATTCTGGCTTGCTTACAGCATGCCGTTATTTTTTTCTTTTCCTTTTCTTTTTGTCTAGAGGATTATTCCTGGCCAAGGCAGACTGCTTTTATTCACAATCTGTGAATACACTTTCCTTGCCTCCTCCTGAACATGCTTTAAAAAGCCTTGCATATTCTACCGTTGTGTCAGTCTTAGCTGGAATGCGACATGACTATGCAAAACTGTCTCCAGCAGTGGCTGTACATAAGACACTTTGTTTTGTAGAAATGACACCACATTGCGAGACACACTTCACTGGGCCGGTAGCTCATTACTGAAACGGTATCCCTCCGAAATAGTTAACTCGTGGCTCATTATATATGATCAACTTGCACCCGGAAGTGTTTCAGCTTGGCCTACGTTGCCATCTCACACCAGCTAGTCGGAACTAAAACTGCCAAGCCGAACAGTTTGCCAACAGGCACCAAAACACGTCAGGGCAGCGTGGCATCTTCGACATCCGTCACGTTGAGAAGCTGTTCGCTTCGGCGGCACGGCACCGGTGCTTCTTGAGGTGTTCGTTTCGGCTGAACGTGCGAGAACAGTGTTGGCAGATGAATGGCCGCTCGCCTGTGTGCACGCGTACGTGGTTGTTAAGGTTGGTCTGGTAGTTAGTTGAGTAAGAGCAGTAGGTGCATTGGAAGCGGTGTGTGGGTGGCTGTTGCTGTCGGGTAGCCGCTACCAAGCGCTGGTGTGGAAGTGTCATACGTGGAACCAGCGGCATGTGGCGCATGGCCCTTGCCAGCAGGGACCGACCTGCAATCACAAAGGGGAGGGGGGGCGAGGAAGGTTTGGTGGTGAG
Source organism: Hyalomma asiaticum (assembly GCA_013339685.2). Taxonomy (NCBI): domain Eukaryota; kingdom Metazoa; phylum Arthropoda; class Arachnida; order Ixodida; family Ixodidae; genus Hyalomma; species Hyalomma asiaticum. The sequence goes on along the minus strand of CM023483.1, from coordinate 33,055,606 downwards.
ACAAGGAGCGGGTGAAGGTAGATTTGATGGGATGAGGCTTGGCAATACAAGAAATGCAAAGTGTCTTAAAGCAGTCTCAAATCTTTTCGAACTGAAAACAAGGTTTACGTTCTTCAAAACAAAGTTGCACACACATTGAGCCGTACAACAGGTAAAAGCTAAAATAGAGCTAACTGCCATAAGAGCTAACTAGAGTTAGTGCATTAGTGCCAAACAAACAACTTGAATTGCTAAACTGTGCTGTCACATTTACATTATTCACTTCACCAGGCATTGCGTTTCAAGTTATGGTTCAATGAAGAGGGTATAGGCATTCAACACTAGCTGCCACACTAAGGTGTTAAAAGCTTTTTAGTGTGGGCATTCAGCATTCCTCAGAACATTGTACAATGATTACGGCTGAGCTCTTTCACTGCTACAAAATAGTAGTAATCTTCTAACCTCAGCCTGGTCAAAGAGCAAATTGAAAGTCCCCTGTGGTGCGTAAGGTTCGATGATTGTATCCTGAGTAATAGTTTAGTTGTGACCAATAATGCTCATCCACTAAACTATGTGGCCTATGTTGGTAGAGGCTGAAGTTAGCCATTAGCACAAATGATGAAGCAGGAAAAATTTAGATTAGGCTTGAAAGAGAGTTAGAATGAAAATCCTTTTGTTATTATGGCCTCTAGAGAGATCTAACAGAGAGTGAGTAACACGAAGCACAGATAAGTTCAATAAAATGTAACAGTCAGAAAAATCATCTGCTTCTTACAAAGGAAAACACTGTGCATGTTCACATAAACTACGTCAAAGTAAGATGGTAAACCCACTGGGTCGAAAGAATTCATCACACTAGCAGGAAAACAAAACGCTGCAAATCACTTGAAATAGCTTCGACAACACATTTCTGTTCAATGATTCATTAATTTGAAATATAATTTGACTGGCACACAAATGAAGAATGCTAAAGCATATGAGCAAGTATGCTTTATGGTAAAGCCAAACTTATGCACCAAACATCAGTTCCCAGTTATATGTCTAAAAGGTAGGTATGCCTGCCCAATCTTCCAACAAAGCACAATTCACATAAAAATTTTCGGGCAGTACACCTAAGAAAAAGGCAAACAAAAGAAGAGCATGAAAGCTAGTTTTCAAAAAAATAAAGAAAAGTAAGGGGAGGAGAACAACACATACACAAGCCATTTCCCAAATTGTTCCACTGTCCTTCCATGAACTCTGGCATGTTCAAAAACCAAACGTCAATGCATGTAACATGAGACAGCATATTAACGAAGTGCTCAAACAAAATGTGAAGAAAGATGTAATGAATGGCTAAAGAAAATGTCCCCCCCACATCATCTGAAAGTCATTCTGCACAACAGGAATTATTATTCGCAAACATTTCTGTCCACTGCACATGTCCTAAGCACTGCACACAAAACACACCATGCAAAAGTGATATTTTGCATCGTAACTATGAAGGAAGGAATTAAAAGTGTGTCAGACATGTGAAATATACATAATTACGCGAACAACAAATGCACTTCCCCCTGACATTTATCTAACATCATGACTGGTGACCCTGGTGCTTCTTCATTTATTGTTGGCATCTATTTTGACAAGAGAATTTGCCACAGCTGTTAGTGAACATGACAGCAATGAGCTAGTTGGTCTATTACGTATGCAGGTACACAAGCAAGACAATGTGTTAAGTTGCTTCTGCCATTATGAATGTAACAAATCGCAAACACATCCTTGCCAGATATCTCTCACAGGGCCAGAGGTGCCAAACAACTGCAAAAGCATCAGTGATCAGTCTCACAATTTTTGCGAATAACAATTTCTTACATAGCAGCATGCATCAAATAAGGACCGCTGCCACAGAGTGTTCAGCTTCAGTGGTTGCAACATTCCCAGGGACACGTGCATAACCTCATCATGAACTGAACACTCCTTGGCCTGCACTTGATCGGCTACATAATACCGAGAGATGTGTGTGGCAACTCTGTTCCACATAAAGTGGCAGTCAGACTGAGACATTGCTGTGTGATGTAAATTTCAAAAGTGAAAACCATTGTCTGCGCTTGTTGGAACACTGGAGACATTAAGACGACCAGTGCAGACCTTTTTTCGCAAATCACAATGTATGATGAGTGGACCAATAAAATGCATCAGCTCTTTCGTTTCACTGCTGTAGCTCAACAAAGGATACACCGGCCAACCCCCAAAAGAGAAAAAAAAAAATCCTTTCTAATGCCATGCCTGACCATTCAATGATTTCATTCCAATGTGTAACAGGAGTAGAGGAATCGCAGCTTTATCAACCAGAAAGTTTAAACAAATGGATGCACTATGAACTAGCAAAGGACAACAGTGAGTGAATAGGTATGAAATGGCAAAAGTATAGCTTTTATTGGCAGAATATAAGTGCCATTCTACAGTAGTCTGCATAGTCTGAAAGGAAGCGCTTAGCCCCCACTGCTTCACATGACAAAAAACATGCTTCCAAACTGCACAGTGTACAATGACACAATCAGTCCAGTCCAAAAGCTAATGTGCAATGATGCATCAGCAGCTATACATGTTCAGTATACCTGCGCTTTTCTTTTACATAAAATGAAATGACGAAGCACCAGCATGGGACACACCACATGAAGTGTGGAAGACAAAGTAACAGCAAACGAGTTGAAGGAAATGTGTACTACAGCAGTTTGGTTAGATTGGAAGTCCTTGAAAACGCATTCTCAAAACAGTGCACACTATTTCATGCTACCGACGAAACAAAGCTCGAGTGCTTACTGCCAACACGTAATGTTACAAGAAAAACTGTGTCATAAATAAAGTCAACCTGAGTATATAATCTTTGAAATTAGGAACAAGAAAAAAATACACACACACACACATGCACAACGAAAAGGGGGAAGCTAATTATAAAGCACAAAGCTTTATTAGCACATGCAAAGTGACACCAGCCCGAGAAAACTGTCTCAAGTAAATACATGGGCTTTAGGACTATCCAAAACTTGTCAAGATAAATTTGTCAAATATTAAGAGGGAAAAATAAAGAGTCTTGACTGTGAACCTTAGTTTAACTTGTTCTTGGCAATAATTAAATGTGTACGCATGACAAAATCATTTTGATGACGCTGTCACAGATTAGTAATAAAGAAACAAATTGTACAATAACAAACCCAAAATGCAAAGCACTCACAGATTGACGTAAGTAATCCTGCAAATAGATGCTTCGACAGAACAATGTGAAATGTAAGTCAGAACATACTAGAACATGTCTCATTGTCACATCCACAAACGCAGATCTAGAGTCATTCTAGCAACTGGCTACTAAAAACGCTACATTGCAATATCACACAGTCGTCAGTAATGGTCTATGATTTCACTTTTATGCTTGCATATAGTGCACTGTCGCATGGAGAGAGCAAAATTTCTTGCATATGGCCAAAGACAGCCAACTGCTGCGATTGCACAAGGGAGGCTGATTTTGCACCTGAACGTATCTGCAAGTGGCAATGAACATATGAGCCAAAGCGAATGCAGCCCTGTTCAAAGTAGGACCACGTACATTTATGCAGCTTACAATGAATAAAATGTAGGGCATCGGGCATTCAATGTCCATGGTGCCTCATTTGCTAAATTATACATTTATTTGAACACATGAAACACAAGCTTGCATGAACAAAATAAAAGGAAGTTTCTTTGTGCAATAGAAGAATAAGCAGTTAAGATTTCAAAAAAGAAGTCTCTATTTGGTTCTACTCGCTAATACTGGCAAAGCAGGAAAAATATTTGTGCATATTGATCGAGTTCTGGGTGGAAAAACATCAGATAAAGGAACTGTAGTCTGTTCACAGAGCGCTTTCTGTAGGGCTCAAAAGGTATGTAAACTATGCATGTTTATAATAAGGAAAAAATAAACTTAATGATGATAAAAGTTACATCGTTTAGTATAGCCAAGGACATTTTTTCTGTCCTTCATTCTGAAATAGCATTAAAAATAGAAAGAAGAAAAAGGAGGTTTCTTTTGTCTCCTATTAGGTAAGATGTGACCTCACGTACCTGGCTACACGGCCTACAAAAAGAATGAAGCCCTGTGAAATAACAGTAAAAATTACGAAAAAAATTTATCCTTGTCTACCGATGCTGCAAGACTGGGAAACAAGAAAAAAAAAAAGAGCGTGACCTGCCGCCCTTTTCCATTCACAACATGCTTAGCAATCTGCCTTCTTAACTTTCTTCACTTAGTAGTAATAATAATAATAGTTTTGGCAAAGCTTCAAATATAGCATAAATCCTGGAAAAACAAAGCAAGCCTTCTTACATGTTTTAGGGTTTATCACTGTCAGCTACGAAAAACCTTCACTTATCCTACAGCCGCACCACATTTAACACCGTAAACAGCACAGATGACGAGACAAGTGATATGAACAGGATAGATGCATCTAGTATCTTTTGTATAAGACACATTAAGCATATGCATATGAATAAGGCATGCCCTACAATGAAGTGCAAGCTATCCATAAATTGCTCAAATTGCATTTGATACATAGATATGTGCTTCTGTGTCATGTGCCTCACATACTATACAATTGTAAATGAACATCGCTTGATATTTGCCCCATCTGCCCCGTCGCATCACTTGTCTCGATATCTGTGCTGTTCCTCATCATGAACGTAAAGCAACGAGGCAGGATCAACCCACATAAGTTGCATATATTGCGTGACCCATTTCCAGTATTTCCTTTCTAGACATTGTGGTTAAACGCACCCTATGACGGTAAAACCGTACGGTGGCTGATCGGGCCAGCGTGAAATGAACTTCGTGCAGTATTTCAAGCTACAACCTATGTGCCAAACAATTAAAGCATAAAAAGCACATCTCACATATGCTCAACAGCTAACAAGCCATCTCTTGGAAAAATTTCACACTTTAACAGAGTTGTTGCTTGCCATTAGAAACCGCAACTCACTTACAACTGCTGAGGCTCCATGTGAACGGGCCCATTGCATTTAGCAACAAGTACTACTGGCACAGTGAAACGGCACTATGCATAACAGACGAAACAAATCCCTCATGCGCCTGGCAGGAAATTCTATAATTCAAGCTAGGCGGTCACAAAATAAAAAAATTGGCCACCATCCTGCCCTGCAAATGTGAATGTCCAGCGAAATTGCATCAAACACCACACATGATGATGTGTTTGCTTGGGTATGTTTTTTTGCGGGCATATCTCCCATTATGCGGCTTGCACTTCACATGAGGGCTTCGAATGACATCAAATGGCCCTTTCGAAAGCAGCTGCAACCTAACCTTTACCAGGAATGCGTGGGAGGGTGTCCCATTATTCACAGGTGCCTTATCATCCAACATATGGCTTTGAGGCTTGTTTCATGGTTTTCCTTATTGAAACGAATACTGAGCTCTGTGCTATATGCCTGATTGCAAAGAAAGATATGCCGTTTGTGTTCAGTTGTTGATCTGGAGTTTTGCGATTACGCCATGAAATTTTCTGACTGAGAGGTATACAGTTTTGTTGTAAAACACACTTCGTCCCACAAGATAGTCCCACAGAACCCTAAAACACCGGGAAAGTCTGCAGTATTCTAAACAACGGAAGTGCACGCCATGCAGTTTAGTAGCCTGCTTATGTTCAGCGCTTAAGCAGAAAATGCGACATTTGTCCCACAACACCGGTGATACTGTGGATTGATCGAATGTGAGGAAGACACCATGTTCCGTGACGGATATATACAGACTCACAGAAAGCACATAGTAATTGTTATCTCACATTTCAGAGACTCAAACATTCGTGCTACTTGTTAAGCAAACAATCCAGCAAGTCATTTAAAAAAAAGAACAGCACCCTCGACTACTCTTCAGGTATTGCAGTTCTTAAGCATGCACTGTAAGTCAGTGTGCTACATGTCTCATGGTTTTTCGTGTAAACACAATGTAATGGTGCATTAATGGGCTTGTCTTTATATGAAATCTGTCGCCTTAAAACCTGGCAACTATCACCGGAATGCATGGAAAACTAAACTTCACCAGGCTACAAAAGAAAAAAGTAAAGCATATTAAAAATAAGAATTAAACAGTGCTGCATATTCATCTTAGATCGCACACCCACAACAAAATCTTATAACATGTGAGGAGCCCAACGATTGCTGCACCAATTTTCCCATCCCTCCTCCATGGTTCTCGAAAATATTTTTCTCATGTACAGAACAGGCATCAACTGAGTGATTCAACAATGACAAACATGCTAAGGTTATGCCTTACACACATGGACAATCAAGATGCCAAAGCATGTAGGCGAGGAAACAGAGACCTGAGAGCATAAGCACACTTATGGTAACACAGAGGAAGTTAACAGGGGACAAGGAAGGTGACACAACTGAGCTCTTATCCTACATGTGTGAACTATTATGCATTCTGGCCATGATGATGCATCACAAAGAAAAGTTGCTAAGCTGGTGCCTTCGAAGATATGCCTACCACTTGCACTTATGAATGCAGCACGTGGCTTCCTGTCAGGTTCATGATGAGGCTGGCAACTTTGTGCCTAAAAAAAAAGGTGGACACTGCACTACAACTTGCAAAGAAGGAAGAAAGTAGACAAAATTTCGCTGAATAAATAAGCGGTACTTAGTTCCGAATGCCTGTATTTTTAACCAGCCACTGGCGGTACTAGCAACATTTGGATTGGTCAATGCATGATCGCACAGATGAAACAAGGCCAGCCATGCCACATGGTAGTTAGATGGTATCTCGTGGAGCTCAACGAAATTGTATTAAGTAGGTCTCAATGATGGTAATATAGCCACGCCACCACTGGGAGCCCCCAGTGGCTTAAAGGTACATAACAACTAGAAAGAGGCAATTTCGCTCCCCCCCCCCCCCCATATTAGAAAACTACCTTTTCACAATACCAAAAGCACTACCTCTGCTGCTTGCTCTAAAGCTGGCTTAAAAGCTGGAACCCAACTAGTACATAGATCATCAAGTACACTTCTAAACCGCATTACTAGTTTAGCTCCATTTAGCTAACAGTACAAAAAAGGACCTTGAGAAACGAAGCTACATATCTACAGAGATCTCTAAAAGAGCCCAGACATGAAATAATGCTTTGAAGTCTGTAAACAATGCATTTTTATGCAGTGGCGTGCACTTCCAAAATGTCGCAAGGCATATAACTCGAGAGGTTATATAGACATAGCAATCACCTTAGCTTGCAAGTGTAGCTGGATTCATTGTGAACAGAATGTGTACATGCAACAACTATCCACTAGACCTAGCAATCTTAAAGTGAACAAGCTTTATCAAAGCACATTTTCATGTAATAAAGCAGCATCACGTCATAAGAGCCAGCATATCAAGCGTTTGATTGAAACATGTACATTTGTCACAGAAGGTGACATACCTACAGTACATATGCTTGCCAGCTAAGTTTTAAATGTGATGACAAAACAGCACGACAAAGGGCAAAGAATGGTGACAACATAGGTGCTGAAGTGCAATAGCAGTGTCATAAGAAAGTGCAAATAACAAAAAGGGTTAGCAAATGCAGTGCTTGCCATGTTTTTTGCACAGTAGAAATATCAGGAGCAAAAAACGATATGTGTGTTATGGTTTATCCCATCAAAGCAGTGTGGACACCAATCTTAAAGATGAAACCAACAGCAGCCTATGCATACTTTGTCAGCTCATTGAACACTTTAATGAACTGCAATTGTCAGTAGATGAATAGAGCAATAATGTATGTTAATATTAAAATAGAGAAAACGAAATGCGGCTTTCTCCTCTGGTCCTGTTGCTACAGTGAGCACAAAAAATATTTTTTGAGAGTACAGTGGCATGACACTGAAGGTGCTGCTATCAACAATGTTTTCGAATATGTTCATGTTCATTTTATCAGATAAGACTGGGAAGATGCAAGTATGCATCTCCTGTCTAGTCCTGGTACGATCAAGCGCTTGTGCAGAATCAAGTAGATGACAGACGAGCTCACTGCCATCAATGCTATTTCATATTAAGTCACCGGGATCTTTGTACTATGAACACTGTTAATTGTGCAAAAGAAGCTGTTTGACACTACATTATTGGTGCTAATATCATGCATATTGCAGCCATCATAATGGTTCCCAAGGTTCTGCACAGTATTAAAGACAAAGAAGTCATCAACTAAGAATTTGGTGTCTAAATTCCTGCAAGGTATTTGTATGCAGTATGGATGTCCTACACAAAGGTGGTATGGCTTGAGCTCGGCTTGTATAAAACAAAGATGGCCTAAACAAGCTATAAACTTCATTTTGGTCAGTTCAAGCCAACACATTGTACTGCATATACTATATACTAAATTATTTAAATTTTGGGATTTCTGTGTATGAAAACTATGATCAGATTACAGAGCACGCTGCTGTGTTAAAACTTTGGACTCTATTCTCTCTTCCAGTACTTTATAAATTATAAAAACAAAAAAGCTGACCATGGATGAAAGTTCTGAAAGTTTACAAGCTCTCTATTCATCATCTCTTAAAACTAAAATGCGCCTATGGTGCCTTTCACTTACAAATGTATACATTGAGACATTTGTTTATTAGTGAAGGTTAGAATATGTAGGTTACACTGCTATAAGCAAAAACAAACATAATTAGCTTATTTCCTCAATGATTTCTAGAGTTTTACGTCCCAAAACCAGCTGTGATTATGAGAAACGCCATAGTGAAGGGCTCCAGAAATTCCAACCACCTGGGGTTCCTTTACGTGCAATGACAGTTGCACAGTACACGGGCCTCAACATTTCGCCTCTATCGAAATGCAGCCGCCGGGCTGGGATTTGATACCACGGCCCTCAGATCAGCAGCTGAGTACCATAGCCACCAGACCACCGTGGCCTAGCTCTTAATTACTACTAACAGCAAAGTGACTAAATGAAGCTTAACTGCTTTCTCTCTATTGCACTTCTCGAAGGTGAAATGCAGCTATGCTGCCTTTCACTTGCAGCTATATACATTCAGACTTTTGTTTGCTGATAACAATTAGATTACATCGTAATACACAAACCAACATGATTGACTTACTTCCCAGCTTACAACTATTCATGGTAAAACTACCAAACAGCGTAGTAGATAAGACAGGGAATTGTAGAGTTGTTTTAAACAATAAATCACATCACTAAATATGCCACAAATGCAAATTAAAAGTATCTGCAACAGCGATCACTTCAAGCATCCCACAGTGAATTTGTGAAGTACAATATATGCATAAAGAGGCTGGCACTGGTTTAGAAAGAAGTATGTACTTATGCATTCATCTCTGCACTGCCCAGACTAGTTTATCAGTTGTTAAAAGACATTTCTGTTATCATCATTCTTTGTCCCATTTCAGTGCTATTTTATCGAGACAGTGAGAAACCTTCCTCAGCAAGAACTACTTTCGTGCTCAGCAGAACTCTGCTCACTGTGACATATGCATGAGCATTACATGCTGCAAAAGAAGCGCCTCGCGGAGGAACGCTTCTCCGCACTTGGAACAACTGAAAAGTGAGTTTGCTGGTGGCGCCGGTGACGAAGGCGCAAGCCCTGATGGTGACACCGCGGATGTGGGCAAGATGACATCACGCATTCGCGCGGCACAGTTGTGCTTTATCATCTGGATCTTCTGGATGAAGCCCTTGCCACAGTCCGAGCACTTGAACGGCCGCTCTCCCGAGTGCACACGCACATGGTGTCGCAGGTTGGTCATGATGTTGGTTGAGTAGTGGCACTGCCGACACTGGAACTTCTTCGGCATGTCCGTGCCAGACGACGCAAAGAAGTGCCGCATAGAAGATGACGACGGACGCCCCGCATTGCTGTTGCTGGCACGCAGGAGGCACGGTGCGATGGGAAATCCTCGTACTGATGGGGCTGGTTTCAAAAGGAAAGCAATGGAACAAAAGAAGAGTCAATTTCCAACATCAAACCACAAACTTCTAGAGTAACTGTTGCAAAACATTAACATGATAACTTTTGTGTAGTTAACAATTCTTAAACAGTACTACTTGTTAGTATGAACATATAAAATGATGCACACAATATGTGAAAGGCTCTAATTACAGTGAGAAGTGCTACATGCATAGCAACAAGGCTGTTATACTCTGAAGCACAAGAAGCTGAATGCTTTATTCTGCTAGGTAATTTTGCACTGCTATTAGCACATTAACTCCACTGTATGAGCAACCAAGGGCACAATTTCACTCATCTCACCGTTAAATGTGCTAAATGTTCTTGTAAGCTGTATAAAATGTTCACGCCCATGTAGTGTCAGCTACCAATTCAAGATCTAAAGTTAAAATTTTTTAAAGTAATGCACTGCATAAAGAACAGCAGGAAAGTATGAAAGTGACACAGCCCACACTGAGCTAATGAGTGCAAACAGACATCATGCACACTGGTAATGAAGAAGGCAGACAAATACACAAGTGCCAGAACTCACACCAAATACTCTCACTATGAATATAAATGGCTCCACACTAGGATAATTAATGCAAGTAGACATCATGCACACTACTAATCAAGAAGGCAGCTGAATACACAACTACCAGAACTAATGTTAAATGCTCTAATATAAGTATAAATAACTCACTTTCTTTCTGTGCATTTAGATTACTTAAGTTACAGCAATAGAAAAAGCCCAGAGGAACCCTCAGACGCTGTAAAACTACAAGTACTCCATCAAGGTTCTGCAAAACCACAATATGACATGAACAAACTTTTGGACTTGAGACAGAATGAAAGAAATGCCCCTTTTGTTAACATTTTTAAAAACATACATGGCATAGCACACAGCTTCTTGAACATTTGTGCTATTCGTGATCGTTTAATCAAAAGAAGATTACACAGTTGTGATGTCCATGAAAACACCCTATATCCTTTATTATGTTTTTGCAATCTGTGTGCTATTGTGGCATTATTCAGCTCCAACAAATCCTTTTTAAAGCAGGCTGTTTGCATATGAACCTTTGTAATTATGATCAACAGTGAAGAGGCTGTAAACAAGTGCTGTCACTGTTACATAATCGCATTCAACTGCACTCTCATGAAACGATCTTCAGTGACACTTTCACCTTTTACAACCACATTCTATGATAAACAGTGCCCAGTTATAATGGACAAGGACAAACTAAAACAACATACAGACTGAAGAATAAAATGGATATGTAACACAATTTGTTGGGCTAGTTGGTTTGTCTTGCGCAAAAACGTAAAGACGTAGCATGCGCAGAAGAAAAAACAAGAGGGACAGGATAGAGGTGTCAACTTGCAACTAGCTTTACTGGAAGAAAGAACCCTTTTTATACAGGACAAACAAATGCACAGTTACAATTTACGTATAGTAATCAGATTAAACCACCACAATCAGGCAAACATGTTCTAAAAAAATTTTAGTTCTATGCAAGGACACTGACAGATCACTGATACAGACATCTCTCTTTACATTAACATAATAAGCCTCCATTAATTCACGTGCCACAGTACTCTTGCTCTTTCCTAGTATACGGATGCTGAAAAGATCCGGTTCACATTTGCAGGATTCCCAATGCATAGGCAAATGCACCCTAAGCTTATTTTTGATAGAAAGCTTGGCTTGTATCAATGTGAAAAGAGATGTCCGTATCAGTGATACATCAGTGTCCATGGACAGAACAGAAACACAATTTTTTGAGAACACGTTTGCCTGATTGTGGTGGTTTAATCTGATTACTATGCATAATTGTAACTGCACGTCAGTGTGTTTTGTATAAAAAGGGTTCCTCTTCCAATAAAGCTAGTTGCAAGCTGACGCTCTATCCTGTCCCTCTTGTTTTTTCTTCTGCATGTGTTGCTCCTTTGCCTTTCTGCACAATATGGGTATGTACAGACAAGTGCCTTGAGTAAGTACAAGCATATTAATAGTTTCACTAACAATCCTTTACACACTTGCACAAGGTGCATTAAAAGGCAACAGATGCATGACGTATGGTGCATATCACACATTCCTTAGGCCATTACAACTGAAATATGAAATTTTCAGCATAGAATAGTGATGATGCAGAAAATTATGCACAAAATTATCTGGGTGCCTGGGACACATACGAAAATATTCATAAATAAAGCCAGAACACAAATCCAAAACAGCACACAAGAGCAGCGCCATTTTAGGCAACATGTTACGATGACGTATTCTAGATTATATAACGATATTGTTATCAGTATGTTATAAAATGAGTAGTGAATGACATTCGTCCTACCATGAAATTCTGTGCATGCTCTAGAACCAACAAGGTTCACTGATCAATCACAGTAACTTATATGTTACTATATTTCTGTGAAATGTTTCACCAATTTGCAAAGACTATAGTTGTGCGCTGGAAATGACTTGTCCAGAAAGTTGTATGTACTAAAGAGCAAAGGAACCAGCCCTCTTCGAAAAACAATGCACTCAACACGCACTTTTATAACAAAACTGTTGGAAATATACAACTTTCATAATCAAACTTCTCAATAATTGAATGAAATGTACTGCAAATGCCAGCAAATAGTTGCTGATCACTTTAACAGCATGATCAAGCATGTTTGACAACGTTGCCGGAGAGTGACACCCACAAATGACAGGACGAAAGCTACTGCTACTTTTCTAGTAAAAAAGAACATGTTTCTTTTAAATTATGGCCTCTAGTGGCTTTCTTGAGGAATGTACACAATTTCGTTCTACATGCTTTCAAGTGAAACTAAAAACTATGTTTCTGTTCACAGGTATTTTGTCTCACGGCCCCAGGCTGACTAGGGCCTTGAGAAACACTTTTTTGTTTCAGTTATTTGCAAGCCAACAGTGAGCAAAAGCAGTGATAGCATAACGAGCACACTATGAAATGTTTTACACAATTTTAGGCTCATCTTGCACAAGGACAGGGAGTTCTAGATTTTTTGCATCCAAATTTAGGTGGCAGAAACAGCCAAGCATACAAAAGATCCCCGTATGCCAACATGCAAAAGAATGCAAGCATGGCGCAAATCTTTAATTACACAAAGGTCCTTTCGATGCCCGAATACAGCAAAATTCCTAGCCATCATCCATAAAGTGCTCGATAATGCACGTTATGCCGATATACACATACCATTTGTAACCTGAAATTACCAGGAAGGCAGCATTGAAGAAATGTCCGCAACATAAACATCAGTTACTGTTGGGAAACAGAACATGTTGGAGTGCTAGCTTCTTTCACGGCATATACTGCAACTTGAAATTTAGCAGAGTATAAACTCAGATAAGTTATCAGGGCTTTTTCAAGCTTTCACCATCATGCTCATGCTGCAAGCTGTCAGCAAAGAGGAATTTTGTTTTTCTTTGGCAAAATGAAAATGTGATTCTCAGGTACTACAGCTTGAAAGACATAATGCAACCCTCAAGTTAGTCAATTAAAATGTCGTAGAGGGCTGGTTGGTTCATTTACCTAAGGAAGAGCAATTGCACAAGGACAAGAAAGGGATACCACTAAAGAGGACGCACATAACGGCGTGTGCTTGACCTTTACATGTGTATTATTTTGTAGGGTCCTTTTCCAGTTTTAGCACATCTAGCATTTCTTTAGCCCCACATTGGGTCAAAAGAGCTGCTGATTCATGAACGAATTACAATTTGAACTCCTAATGTAGCGCTAGCTTTTGAGACACAACGCAGCAGCTATAGATGCACGACGCAACACAACAGCTATAGATCGGTTACTAGAATACAAAGCAACAATTCCAACGGAATATTTCTCCTTTGGCCCCCATCACATGACCCATTATTTCTCTCTAAATCTGTTAATGACATTAAAGAAGCTGCATAACCATAAAAGCAAAGCTAGTAACTTTTTTTTTGTAACACTAATTGATATTCTTGGACCTTCCAGCATGGGAATAACTCAGTTATTTTTGTCCATATAATGGTTAAGGTTGCCACCTGCTTGGTTTTTTAGACAACGGGCCAGTTAGTGGTCTGCACCCAAGACCAGTTATCACCAGGCAGTTGTTTGGGCGTCGTATTGCAGTATATGCATATATGTTTTGATGTTTGTGTATATTGTTACCGGTATAATGTATGGTGTCAGTGAATGCTCTGGAAGATCCATTCAGCTGTAAGGAAGCGTTCGTCATGCACTAATAAGTGTGTTCATTTTTCGATGCGGCACATTCAGAGCACTAATCAAAACCTCAGCCGCTTTTAGTACAAACATTATTCAGTTCACTGGCATTTTTATGCCAACTGGTCAACTCAGAGGTGCTTTTTCATGCATGTATATTATGTCCATTTTTCCCAAGAAAAAACAATGTTAAAATAAATGACACTGCATATCTATCAACGACTAAAATTGCGGCATGTTTTTGACAACAAAAGTTCCACTTCCTGTACAAGTACCCCTGGCCTGATGGGCCGGTTTACTTTTCGGGGAAAGGTGTCAACCATAATAATGACGCTCAAGTTTCTTTATAGCCTAGCTGTGCTAATTGCTCAAATAAACCTAACGGTTGCATCACAAGCAGCCTAATTCACAGGCGAGAGGCACAATTAAAAATAATTGAGACATACGGAAACAACTGAGGGCGAGGCACAAACTGTTTACAAGTGGTAACAGCTGGAATAACTTCATTTTAGCCTTTGATGACAATGATACACAGAAGTTTCCACACCTGCCCACAGTCAGCACATGAGTGAAACATTTTTTTTTAAGCTTTCAATGATTGGGTCATCATCCATTTCCTTTCTTGTACACCGATGTGCATAATGCCCTGGTTCCATCCATATCTTGAATGGCACGCAACTGCTATCGTCCATCCCTACCTAGAGAGAGAGGAAAAAAATACAGGTAAACTGGCCATAGGTTATAAATTTAGCCATCAATTATGCATTAGAAGAGCCAAGAGATAAAAGTACATACTTAACAAAAGGATATTTTAGTATACAACGCTTGTAAACGCACCAGTAACACACACAACAACGCGCAGTATGTCTTCAAAAGGCCGAAAACGACCATGCTTAGACCTGTTTATATCACTGCAGAATTCAACCTCACGCCTCTTTTTTCTTTCGTTTCTTTTTTTTTAATATAACAGAAATGTCACTGGCCAGCTCGACTTAAGAGAGCGCTTAAGAACGTCTATACAGACTAAACTACAAGATCGAGCAGCTAGCCACAGGAGCGCACACTGTGTAGACCGCACTACGCATCGCAGCAGTTTCAGCGTCGCACGTCCACTTCGAGTTTGCTAAACTGCGGGCATTCAACTGGTTGTTGCGCAAGTACGCGACGTCAGATTGCTCTAATGGCAGCCGAAGAACATGAACAAGGGGGCAAACGGCGTAGCACAGGAAAGTAGGAAAGATATCGGGTTCCTCTCACGGATTGCGTTGCCCCCTCTGCCTTTAACCGTCCACTCCTCGTCAAAAAAACCCCTCAAAAGCGAAAGTTCCTGCGGGTCAAACGGCGTCCAGAGCGATCGCACCAAGAGGAAACGCCGAGAACCGTACGCCCGACAGGGCACGGACAGGTCACGTCAAAACGAGCGTCCCCAATTTGATGCTGCCACATAGCGGGGGGTTCCATCCTCGAGGGGGGCCCCTACAGAGAGGGTCAACCACTCCCACCCGGACTCGGTCATCGCTTTTTCGCCCAACTCGGCGCATACACATCGCAGGCCACAGTTGAAGAGCTGTCACAGTGTGTTCCTGCTGAACAGTTCTGTCGTACACTTAAATCCAGCACAGCGTTAACGCATGGGACGACGACTTCGAGAGCACGCACAACAAACACAACAAACAACACCAACGCACCCCGCCATCTTTCTCGACAAACCATGGTTGCCGACGCCGAAAAACTTTGTCTTCCGGTGCGCTCCTTTCGTGACGGCAGTGACTGTTTACTACATGTACTTTGATCGCTAGTCTGCGGTGCTGGTTAGATAATAACGCACAATAAAACTGCTAGAAAAAAAGAGCAAGGGTCTGACCGGCGTAACACGGGAATACTGATGAGGATAAAAGCTATCTCAAGTGCAAAAATGAAACTGAAACTTTAACGAAGCGCGATGGTGGAGCTCACTCACGTTCGCTTCGCGTAATGTTCGAAAAGCAAAGCAGGGCACAGTACCTTAATTACACCGTTATGCCAAATAATTCAAGGAACACAAGAATGTTGCTAACACTCTCTTTAAAATAATGTAATCAACAGTGATTGACAAAGGCTTCGATCGCTATTGAACCCAATCTGGATTGAACTTAGTGCATCGTGGTTGGTCCTCCGCGCATGCTAATGAGTCCACAGTTATCAAATCTGGCACGGACTACACCAAATCGAAAGTGGCCAGCACGACTCTTCTTATGACTCGGCCATAATTTCGGGAGCGACCGAATCTATCGATCACGATTGGTTTGTAAATAGGCCAATCGCCCATTGTACACCCCTCTTCAATTAAGTCACCTTCGTCCTGTTTATGTTTCCCGTGATTACATAAGCAAGCGCATTTACGGATACTTACCAACATCCTTATTGTTGGGCGCATACTGCAGCATACCGAGTCTTATTACTTTCACCAAAGGTGCACATTTTGAAGCGCACCTCATCGGAAACCACCCAACATCTACGTTTGGTGATTGTTCACTATTTGGAAGGCTTTCGATAAGTCACAAATGAGTCAGAAAATCATTTATTCATTACAGTCATCACATACCATGAAAAACTTCAACATGCAAACAGGATACTGAAAGGTTTGTCAGCAAAATGGAACTAAAGCTAGAGCAGGAATATGTGCTCAAGATCAGCGCTCATGTGCATGCTGTGCTCAAGAGCAACTAAGAAATGCGCGAGTATACCACCCAATAAACATGCCTTACAGCAGGTAAGCCAAAAAATGCAAGGCATGTTGGTATAAACTTCTGGGTGCATGCAAAACAAGGGACAGGGAGGACACAAATGTCAGTGACAGGTCCCATAACATGAGGGCCATCCTGTGTCCACATTGTCCCATGTTGGAGTGCAAGTGACTTTCATACATCCCCAAAAGTTAACTCTTGATAAGGTGTACTCTTTGCAACATAAATACATATAATCATACTCTCAAAATCTGCACTCCAATTCGATGAAATGCTGTACATTTGCAGCCACAAGACACCGAGCTGAAACTGACCGTGAGATCCTTCAAGCTAAACAGACACATCTTTTATCAAAATATATCTTTCTTTAACTACTGGGACACAAATGCAGCGAGACAAAAGCATTGTTTTCTTTATCACACTTATATGTGCACTCTATTTATACATAGTATGCTCATTCAGCAGTATGCATATAAGCAATATGTTTACATAAACGACAATAAAAAAAGTGAAAAATAGCGCACACATGTCATTCCTTAAATGCAGTGACCGAGTATGTTCAGGAACATTTTTTTTTCTTCAAGCCTTGCTATCTTGCTCTGATGGCAGCTGTAATCACAAACGAAAGCTACAACACCGTCACACAAAAGGACATGGGAGACCACATATGCTGCAAGCTGCAAGGAATGAGTGTCAAAAAGCATTGGCAAGAGGCAGAAACACATCAACTTGGTAACTGTAACATTTTATAAGGGCTGTTTATAAGCTTCTATGTAACACTGTGGGAAACAGTCAATCACGTTTCTTGATTCACCACGAATCATTTTCCTTGATTTCCCAAGAACAGCCAAATGCACTCATGTTATGAAAATTATTATGCTATGGCGTTCACTGCATATACAAAGCCCTAAGTCGTCATAATCTCAGGAATGTCAATGGTTTACAGCCGATGAAGGCTGTTCCTGTGTGACATTTCAGTGGCCATTTTTTTTCTCGCTTCAGGCAAATGTGGCTGTGAGGTTGACAGCATGAATGAAAATTGTAATTGGCCAATTGCCTAACTAAAGAAATGGTTTCAGTCCCAAAATCCACAACAATATACATAACAGAGACATCTTTGTATCAGTATCTATCAATACTGTGAAGTCAGTAGAACATGATGTTGGGCTGATTTGGATGGTGTCTAAAAAGGGTAACACAAAGAAAGACAGAAAATGCAAGTTACATTATCTCATTCAATCTTCCTCTTGTTAGTAAATTTAATCTAGTTGTGCTGCTCATTCTAACATCACAGATTACGCTCTGCACGACATAATCCTGCCGTACATTCCCAAATAAAGCTTCCTTGTCACGATTAAAAAGTAGCTAGCTACATTCAAGTGGGGTTACTTGCGCTACTAAGTACAGGTTCATTAGCCGCTTTCTGAGCTCTTCCCACACTTTCAATGCACTCTTGTTTCTCAGAAGACATGGCTTCATCAAGCATTGCAGCGAGCATACAGTGTCCACAGAGCAGACCTCACTTGTCAAGCATGGATGAGTACCTGACTCAGCTCCTTTTTGTCTTTGTAAATACTTCAAGCTATGCTTTCTGGAACATAGCTGTTACAGTGCTTTTGCTGAAGGCCTGTAATCTTATTCTAGGTTTTGAGCAGGTGCATCTTTTTCTTCATATTACCCAATTATCCTCACCTGAGATTTTTGCCAATTCTGTAGAATTCATGCCGGAGAACAGAACTGCACTAATTCTGGTGCTGCCTGCATCTGTCAGTTGTTTTGGGTTGCTGAGTTCCCCTTTAACGAAATACTAATAAAAGTTATTTGGGTATTACCCCTTTTCATGCCAGTAAAGAAATAATTTTTTCTTCTTCCCCCTTTTTTTCGGTTCTGACACACTGCACCAACGTGAATGTTTGGCTGCACTGCTATAATTAGACTGCCAATGTTTTGTGGAAGTTACTAAGTATATGAAAAATAAAAATATTATAAATTACAGCAAAAGGTTTGAGTGCCCTAATTGTTCAAGATGGCACACTCAAGTAAGAGAAATCTGATATATTACATACTACCATGACATAGAGGATTTGATAGAACAAGAAATTGTTCAACAGGGGACATCGTCGAAGCAAACGTTTCGACAAGAGGACTCTGCCTTTCATCGTAAAAGTTTTCAATTAACCCTTGTGAAACTCGGAGATGTGGTGTCAAAATTTCATGTAAGGTACAAACTAATATATCACATTTGTTCATAGAAGCATGCCATGAACACAGCTTCAACATTTTTTATTACTGTTCATTTTGTTAAGCAGTTAGGAAGCTAAAAACATATGGTATACGAGAGCTTGTTAGCCATGTGCCTACTTCTCAATTTGAGTGGGAACACCTATGGTTGAAACAGCGCACCACACACACCACTGCAAACATCAATGGCATTGATTTGTGTTCCTAAGGCTAGGTTTACTCGAATACGCAAATAATTTAAAAGTCTGTACAGAGCATCACACATTACAGCTCAATCAGTAGAGCCCTGCCCACATCGTACAAAGGTTGCAAGTATGACTTCCACTGGTGGCAGGCTCATGTCTTCCACTTTCATTTACAGTAATGTAACCCCCACTCATAATTCATTTAGGTAGTTTCACTTTCAATAAAAACTTATTTTTTAACTTTGCTCTCCGCAGGCTAATTATCCCAGTTTTAAATGTCACTTTCATTTGTTCTTATCATATCTGAGCATGTCGAACTGTAAATGCGGCACCTGAAGTGGTTATATAACCGTCTATACCTGCAGCTATGTGTACACCTACAATATGAAACATGGGGTCAGAATCAAAAACAGAATTGATTGACTGATTTATAGGGTTTTACATCCCAAAAACACAATATGATTGTGAGAGACACTCCGTAGTGGAGGGCTCTATCCGTAGTGGAGGGCTGTGAGAATTTCGACCATCTGGAGTTCTGTAAAATACAGGAAGTGGTGTGTATGATATGTAGGGTGTTACAGGGCTTAATGTAGTACCCAATGCAGCATCATGTTCTAAGGAGCCACTACAACTGACAGTGCAAAACTAAACAGAGCAGGTGCAAGAAACAAGTCTGTCAAACCCTGTCTCATCATCATCATCAGCAGCAGCCCGTTTTAAGTCCATTGGAGGACGAAGGCCTCTCCCAACGATTTCCAATTTGCCCTGTCCTGAGTGAGTTGGTTCCACTTTATGCCTCTGAATTTCTTAATTTCATCACTCTACCCAATTTCTTGCCTTCCTCTGCTGTGTTTTCCCTCCCTTGGTATACATTCCATTGTTCTTATTGTCCACTTGTTATATGTCCTCCACATGACATGTCCTGCCCAGATCCACTTTTTCCTTTTAATTGCTGTAGGAATATCATCTACTCCTGTTTGTTCCCTGATCCGTTTGGTCTGCTTTCCGTCTCTTAATGACACGCCCATCATTTTCCTCAGCTTCATCTTGAGTTTTTCCGTTATCCTCCCTGTTTCTGCACTGTACATTAGTGCCAGGAAAATGCAGTGATGATATTGTGGGTGTTTGTTATGCATGGCTTTGTAATTTGCATGTTATCGTCATCATACATTTGACCGATCATCATCTTCACTCCCGTGTGATCACCATCGGGGGCGAATAAAGGTAATTCCAAAGGCGACCTCATAATATACTTCACGCTTTAGAGACAGTGGCAAGCTCCCAGTCACAATTTGGGAATGTCTCTCCCGTATGCACTCCAGTCCATCCTTATTCTATGAGGGATTTCCTTTTCATGGGTAGGCTCCTCTGTTAGTAATTCCTATATATGTATGTAAACTCACTCGCACATTCTCAATGCCGATTGCTAATTTTTAAGTTTTGCTTTTTCACTCAGCCGTTAAGAATAATTTCAGTTTTCTGTTTGTTACTCTTGAGCTCTAGTATGATAATTTCCTGGTTTTCACTTAAATCCTTGCCTAACGAGGATTTAAATGATTCAACATTACTCCAGGTGTATGCTGATAAATTCAGACATGCAAAACAGGCAAACACATGAACAAAAAGTCAGCGCTGTAAGTCATATGGCGTCAAATATAAAGTAAGAGAAAAAAGGATTATGTGACCAGTTCACATACCTTGGAAAGAACAAGAGCACTACTAACACACCAAGCGCTTCCAGGTACATAAAATCATTTGTCTTTCAGCATCACACACTTGATGCACCATCTCTTGAACGTCACAACAGGCACTTTTTCTGACACGGCTAATTTGCACGTGAGCGAAAACCATTGAAAATTGCATAGGGCCAAAAACAGTTTAGGAAAGATACAAGTATGCTAGCACATAAGCTTTAAATGAGGACATCAGCTGCAGGGGCTAACCACATTTTTCATGCCGAGGCTACTGACAAGATGTACTTTAGATGGTGGTGCAGAAATCTCTCTTTTGATACACTACGTGCTCAATATTTTTCTACCACACAGTGAAGTTTTTCAACGCACCGCACTCCACAACCATGTCGCTTATTCTGATCGAGTCTGTTATGCAAGTGAGTCTCAATGGGTGGCAATAAAACCTTTGCAGGAATTTCTCACCATCTTGAAAGGCTGATTCTGCATGCCCAATAAAATACTTAAAGCAATTTGTGTGCTTGCTGCCAAAATGAGAGAGACAACACACTGGCTGCAGTGGTAGTGTGGAAGAGCAGCTTAGACAGCTACAGGGCTGGGCCCCCGTTATATATATGGCTTCCCCAGCCCAACAACCCCACTAATAAACAATTATGATGCACTGCTCTGGAAATAAGCACACTGTCGATAAGTTAATTATCAGCTGTTGATTTCTAGGTGTTCCTCTTGCTTTTGTACAAGCACACTTCTTCACTCCAGGTGCAGACAGACAGCCTGGCCTTACTTCACACAAGAAAACAGACAGGGATACACATAAGTAAAGCTCTATGTGCCATTCACTATACAAGCAGCAGTCTATCAAACAGATTAGAACTGCTCTTGGAGAACACTTAGGAAAAGATATATATAGAAAAGGCATGTTGACACTACAATGTACAAGCAAAAGTGCAGAAAAGTATACTGGGAAACAAACACATAGGCCACAATTTCTCCTGTAACATGTATGCCCACTGCTGCAGTCCAACTGTTCAAGAAGAGGCGGACATGAGAGTGACACAAGTATTCTTGCTTACCATGAACAATGAACTATACTGAGCTACAGCAGGTTCCAGTAAAAAGTCTTTTCATTCTGCTGTAGAGCACTTCAAGTTAAGAGAATCAGTGGCAAACAAAGTGAACAGAGTACATAGCAAATGTCAGTTTATCTACAGTTAATGCATGGAAAAAAATTTCACTACTTCTCCTCCTTTCCCACTTTGCAAATGTGTTTTCATGACCTCAGATGTGCTTACAAAAGCTCAAATGAATGACAACACCTGCGTCTAGCAGCTATCCTACTCAATAAATGCATCACTGCAAAGCTTCTCGCATCATATGCCACTGTTCTCCAAAGAACAGCACAGCATCTCACACATGCTTTGCACATCATCATTAAAGGAAGCACAGGATATAAAATAAAAAAGACAGGGGTGGGAACACAACGACACATCTCTGGAAGATGAATTGATTCATTGTGTTTTCAGAATAAGAATGCAGGGCAGACTTTCTGTTTTCTGCCTTCAGTTGAAGTCTCATGTATCCTTCATAATAGACAAAATATAGCTGCATTCTTATGAACCCAACAGTGGCACAATGCAGTGTGTATCGAGCACATCTCATTCATGTAAACGGTGGAAATGTGCCAGGAACATGAGTCATGCTAATGCAACTGGAGAGGAAACACCAAGATTGGCTAAGTCAACTTACGGTCGTGCATGCAAGTTTTGATGCACTGCATCGACAGTGGGAAAAGCGAGGCACCTGCTAGCATGAGCTCCCCGCTAGAAATGCGCTTGCCCGCAGCAAGCTGCAGCTTGTTTTAGATGAACAAGAAAACATTATTCGCGACTGGCATAGCAAAATGACAAGCTAAGGGGTGCACATGCTACCGTTGCATCTGCATAAACACAACTTGTGTTTGCCATTTTCTGACAACTTATACATGGCGTATGTGTGATCACTACACATTCTGGAAGATCCAATCTCGTCTTCCCCTCCTTTTGCTGTGCAAAAACATTCAGTTCAGGTCAGTTGCAAGAGCTACGCAGCGCTATCAATAGCTGGAGAATGTGTTGCGCATGCACCTATGCCTGCTTAAGAGGGCGTCCGACGGGAACCGTTCGGGGCAGTAGGAACAGGCAAAAGGCTTGAAGCATGGCTTGCTTGGCTGGCTGCAGTGTTTCTCCAGCTGTTGCTTTGTGGTGAAGCCCTTCTCGCACGACACACATCGATAGGGACGCTCGCCCGTGTGTGTGCGCACGTGACGCACCATCGTGGTGGTGTAGACGGTCGAGTAGCTGCAGAACTGGCACACCAGGCGCGGTGCGGGCTCCTGGGAAGGCTTGCCAGCTGTGTTGTCATCAACAAGGTAAGGTCCGGATGGGAAGAGGAAAAAAGAAAAGAGGGCAAGTGTGAATTGCAATGAGTTGCACTACATGGTACGCTTGTGGTGCCGATGACCACAAAGTTATGCAGAAGCATGCACTGTAGAAGTCATTTCGCAGAAAACCAGCACCATGACAGTACAAGAGGGACCACATGGATTCCTTAAAAAAGCAACGCCTGCCAATAAGGAACCCCCTTCAGCAATAAAGTTACCTTGTGAAGAAAGCAAGCTATTTTCCTACACAATATCCTGTAACAGTCAGATAAAAGTTTCTTGCAAAACTTTTCATCAGAAGTGGTTGCGAAGCGATGTAGATGAGTTGGTTGCAAGAGTAGCGGCACAACCTTGAAGATCCTTTCGATGAAATGATGCACAAGAAAAAAATTAATTTAATTGTATTTCTCACCTCCATTTGTACTCTTGTTCTTTTAAAATTACTTAATGCTGATGGCACACAGAAGAAGATGCAACGCTATTAGCTACAAAGTCTTTTCCAGAATTGGCACAGAACACTTTCAGAGCCGAGTGGTCATAGGGCAGGTTAGGACATGCATATGCCTCCTTGGGTTTCTCCAATGTATGAAAACTAACTTGCAACAACTGACAGTAGGCCATTTATTCTTCTGCCTCTCCTACATGGAAAAAATGTAGGAAGCGCATTTAAAGCACTGGTACCTTCCATTACTCAGATTCCTAAAAAAAGAACTGCATAGTGCCTACACTGCTGTCACTTTAAAAGTTAATGAAATAATCAGCTACAGAAAAGTGTTAACTGTCAAACACGAGTTACTGCCCACACTTTCCTCAAACTTTCCCTAGCCTAAACATCACGCAACATTTGCTAGGTTCACATATCCTACAGAAACATATGACCACATTCGTGTGCCAGTCCTGACATCAACTTTACCACGCAAGGTAAAATACGTGATATAATAAAGCAACAATACTGAGACAGCCACTGAATGCGACTGCTGAACCAGCTTGGGCACAAAGCACATATCATAAAGCCCAGTAGACAAAACAGCCGTTTAAGTAATGCAGTCATATGTTAAGGATGTCCACCACAAGTCGTAAGAAAGGGCATAGTTGGATGTAAAAGGGGCATGGTATGTCAATTTTGACCGTTTGCTACAGCAATGAGGCATTACATCACAGCCAAATTCTGCAACTGCCATTGTCAATGGCAACTATCAGAACACCACTTATAGTGGAAACCAAATGCAAATTTCTCCTATTGTAAAGTAGCATAATTTTACAAAGTATGCAAGCATGCCAAAGTCATGCAAGGAATGCAACTGCCAAATCTCAATAGAGCTTATGTACACCACAGGAAAGTGACAGTAAGTACTGCACAGCTTGTTAGGACAACAAGGTACAGAATGTTCGCATGGAAAATTATTTGTGTAACAGCTCGAAGCACTATCTTTTCTAATCATGCAAGGCTTTCCTACTCTTAATAGTTTAAGATACCATACATCTTACAATTACTTATCAAGCTTTCTCTCACATCGGTTTTTCAAGCCTTCAAAATTGCTTGTAACATTGTCAACTTCACAGCTTATGATTAAAACTACGGCGTTCTGCTTACAGCCCGCACCAATGAGCCCTTCGGATTAAAAAAAATTCAAGTACAAGCACATATGAACAACTTGGAAGCAACAGTATGCTCACACATAATTTGTAGATGTTTTGTCATGCGCTACTGATCAGAATTTGCTGCAGGGTATGCATGTATGACCTGGAGGTCTAAAGTACGAGAGGCTGACATGAATAAATCGGAATGTTTGGCAAATCTGTCTTACAGCCCATATGAGCCTGATGAAAGCGTCCCGCTTCTCACCTTCACTAGGACGAAACTTAAATTAGGCATTTTTCTGCCAATCATTTCTGTTGCCACTTCATAGCACTGTCACAAAATGCAAGGGCTCAAAGTAAAGAAGTGATGTAAACAAGAAATTGTAACCAACAATCAATGGTAACTAACGTACTGGCTTGCTTTGCATAAGACCTCACAACAGCAAATTAACCATAACACAAGAGGCTTTTCTTGACAGGACATGAAAAAGACAGTAGAGATGAACCCTTTGCTGATGTCAGGTTAAATTGCGAAAACTGCCAATGAACACCACATTTAAGAAATGTAAAATGATAAGGCACTAAGCTACGTCTTCTCTGTCTTTAACATACACCAAGTGTAGAATGTCAATGGCTGAAAACAAAAGCACAGGCAAAAACAACTAGCAACCACAAAATTGATTGATGGCTGTCTGTATCAGCCATTGACCAATGAGAAGTTGTGCCCTTTTGATGTTTCAAATGGCAATTCACACTGCTGGATGTCTTGATAAATAATGTGCACAGGTACTGCTGTGGCAAAAGGCAGCGTATATTTATTTCTTCATCTATCAAAACTTACACACAAGACTGGTATAAAAAAAGCAAGAAGAGGCCCAAAAGAAGCACACAGTCTGTCTCCAGTAAGCAACAGTTCCTTTGCATAATGCAGTGTTGCTTTGAATGCACACTTGTTCATTGTCCCCATGAAAGCACAGAACTGGCGAGGCAAAAACTGCGAGACTACGATTGAAACAGAGGAAACCACGAAGTCAAAAATAAAGTACGATAAGTCACACACATCCGTAAGCCACACAATACAGGCACTCTAGCAAATGTCTATGACAAGACAATGTAATATGTTCTTTGCATTAGTGCCAGGAATTTGGGGTGACGAACGACACTTGTGTGAGAAAATGCACGTCGTGAGAAAGGCAAGTTTCCGCGGCATGAATCTGAAGGCTAGAAATTGCACACCACAAAGCAGCGCTTCGAGATTAAGTAGAAATCCCGCACTCCTCTTTCTCTCTGAAGACAGTACACAAAGTTTGCAGATGCAACGAATGGTGCGAGCAATATGACATCATTAATAGAGTGACATCTTGGTGCCTCAACTATGGAATCCGAATGCAAGACGGCCATCCGAAATCGTGGAAATAGACTAAAGAACGAAATGTTATGTAATCTGATGTGCCGATAGAGAGACCAGGGGATGACATAGCAACAAATGAGCATTTTCGAAGCACTGCGTGAGTGGGCGCAGACAAACTTTAGACAAATACAAGCAAAGGAAGAAAACAAAACTACGAGGGCACTAAATAAGCCTATTTAGGAGTGCCCAGGCATTCTTAGGGAGTTTGTTCAGGGAGGGGTGAAGCAGAAAATTATTTATATGTATATACGTGCAACCGACACCATGCAGTAAATCACTAAGACAAAAATTTTCACTACAGTCTTGTCAGGAGAAAGGAACAAAAATCAAACACGATCAAAAAGAGTTTGACATCAGTTTAAACCTAGAACATGTGATCACTGAAATCACAGATTGCTAAATGTTACCAAAAGGCAGTACAAAGTGCTAAAAAAAGCATGTCATAACGGAAGTCTCTTACATTCAAGGAAGACTGAACAAGGTACCAATGTGTTAAATAGTATAGCTAGCCACTTATGCTAATGCTGCTATACTTTCCTTTTTTTTTTTTTATACCTTGTAGGTTGTATTTTCTATTCAGTAAGCAGCCTTTGTTTGGGAAGCCCCCACACCCACACTACATTCAGCCTAGATGGATAGCACAGTAATGTTATCACATGTCAACGATGACACATGGTGTGTAAACCACAAGCTTTCTGATGTCAAACCAACCCTTCAACCATGTCCACAAGGCTGTCTGCTTTCCTATGCTGCATGGTGGCACCACAGAGGATGTTAAGATCACATTCTAAGCATAAGAGGATGTTGTCAACTGCAGAGTCACAGGAATATTACGGTATTATATTTGCATCGAACTGGCTTTCAACGTGTATGGTGTGGCTGCCTTAACAGAGGTGGCCCCAGTTTCTGTAAGCATCAGCACATTTTCCCAAAGCAAGTAAAGTTCATTCAACACCACTCCTACGTGTGGCGTCCAACATGTCTAAGTAGCCAGCTCTAAAGTGCAGATGTTTTCATTACGGCAGCATGTAAAATGAATTTGTTAAACTGCACTGTGTATTACACTGTAAATCCAATCCATGGCTACAACTGCTATGCAAAAGCAAGTGCCAGGTGATCTTTTCAGAACAGAACTCTAGAATCCTGCCTCTACTCCATGTAATGCATAACACTTAAAGAAAATATGGAACCACAGAGATTTTGTATTAGCTTCAATACCAGCTTGCAGAATATTAAGGTCCCTTGCCATCTGAAGGATTATAATAATAATGATAAAACATCAAGCAGGACCATTATTTGAATAAGGAAAAAGCGATCCCATGCAGATGGAATTAACCATAGACAAATGAGTACAGGGAAATGCCTTCGAAAATCTGAATTAAAGAAAAAGGATAAGTTAAAAGGAGAAAGCGTGCATTTCAGCATATTTCCAGTGCTTTTTGGTTCTTCACAAGTGTGCTGAATACACAAAATGTGGCACAACTGGATGTAAAAGACAAGGGGAAAGAAATCTGACAGAAATGACGGGTTAATGGCCTGGTCAGAAAATACAGCTGCACAAAACAGAAGCCTACAAGAGCAGCAAATGTTGGATGTTACAACCTCAAGTTCTGCACGTATGGCAGGCACTGCACTGACACACGACGGTTGCAACATAGGCACCCCCAACTCAAGCAGAAAGAGTGCATAGAAGACCATTTTTTTTACACAATATATCTTATGCAATTTCATTTAAAGTTACAGTTAAAAATGTTTCTAAAGACACTAAACGGCCATGGAGCTAGCCATCACCTATCACAATATGCATAGGAAGCCCATACAATTCACTCCAGGTAGACACACCATAGGAAAAAAGAAATACACTCTTGTTCAAATACAAACACACATGGACAGACTGCAATGTTCCTTGTATACAACCCCTAATAACACACACACCTGTACACTCAAGCTTGGAATGGCATTCCTGATCAACCAATGTGGGAAAACGGGATCACCTATGCGAGATATTGCGCTACTCGGCACCGGAAAATGGCATCTGTGGGGAACTGTGTCCCTGGCAATGTGCCAAGACAGTGATCTCCGAGTTGTACCAGCAAGGTTGTTGCCGAAAGACACTGACAAAACCTGACGCCACATCACTGATAAACCCACAAAACTTACATGCATCAGCAAATGTCATCCTTGTTTATAAAGCCTGATATAAGTAATTAGTGCAAAGAACTGCATGAGCTGCATTAAAGTGACAAAACAAGAGAGAAGACTGTCCTTGTGGGCTTCAAGCCCTGGAAGCTACACTAGAGTGCTCAGGTGAAACCTTCTTCAAAGAACTACTACAAATGGATCTACCAAATGGCTTTCATCGCACTATGTCTGCAAAAGCTAGTCTTAAAGGGGCCCTGTAACACTTTTTAAACATAGCTTGAATGTGCCGGCAGTCGCGGAGGCTCCTGTAGATGTCAGGCAAATGTTATTGCACTGCATGCATATTGTAGTTTGGTTTCAGAACACAGCTGGAAAGTGCATGCTCTTCTTTTAGCGAGTCATGTCACTCGGTGGGCACAAACTTTGTAGACTGTGAAAGAACTACAATTGGCTGACTCACAAACACAGTTACCCCGGACAGCATGGGGTGCCACCACATCCCTACGGTGAATACCACATGGCTCACATGCCACTGTGGAAGGATATATATATCCCAAAGTGGGAAGAAAAAAAAAGAAAAGAAACTCAGGGTCACAATGCATGCAGGCATAGCTTATTGTTGCTTTTTCACATGCCTTTACGTAGGTTCTAGTGTGCTTGTCTAGATGAAAGGAGAGCGAACGTACTCGGATGATGGAGCTACACTCCCACTTGACGCTGCGACTCCGCTAATACCGATAAGATTTGAAACATTTTTGTGGCAGGCAATTCATGAGGCAACGACCTCTTTTGTTGATGTCATTTGAGGATTACTTAAAAAGTGCTCCAGGGCCCACTTAATACTACTGTAAAAGAATTTCTCAATTTGTGCACACACAACTCAGAAGTTCTGTGGGTAGTATTTCTTGGCTCTGCGAAGTCCTGAAATGATGCATGCACTACAGTTACACGTTTTCTTGAGCCCATAACAGTCCTTAGACTTGCCTAGCCTTCGTTTTAACAAGACCACATGGGGTAATAAGCAACATAAGACATCATGTTAAAGCAGCATCTTGCAAAGAAACAGGTCGCACCAGTCCTGTTTCTCTGTGTGTTCTTCGCCCTCATTCATTTCGTGCCCTTAGTTTCCAGATATGAACATCATGTTGCATCAGATAAACCTTTCAGGTCAGTTTTGCAAAAAAGAATTGAGAGTGAGAGGATAAAAAAGAAAGGAGATACTCATTAAATATCTCCGACATTCCCAAGCAGACGTTGGCTAGTTGTTTTAACTTTACCGGCTTAATACCCATTGTTTGCCATACACACATTTTACAGCAACAGCATCTGTATCACCATTGGCCTGCAATACAACATGTGTTTTGACACAACTGAACTACTTCATGGCACAGCCTTAGCTTATTATTGTTGCTCCTGCTAAGCTCTTTACTGTGCTTGGCTTTGAATGTCAAAAACGCTTTTTTATTTTCCTCCCAGTTTACATCATTGATGACCAATCACAATGTAGAATCTGTCAGAATGAAGCATGCAGTTTAGTACCTAATGACATTAGTTCACTATATGGCTACGGCCTCTCAATCCCCTAAGCTATGACCTCAGCTTTCTCCTCCGGAATATATCACCAGGTGCGAGGCACTTTCGATTTGCTCTTGTGAAGATCACTGAAAGCAAACGTGGCATTCGGCTTTGAAGTTGCAGAGAAATATGACACCACAAAAATGCGTCCAATCTCGAAGACCACCAGTTCTACCACTAGACTTGCGTGCGTGTTGTGGAGAAATTCTGAAGCGCTAGTGCTGAATGACTTGAACAATTTTAAAATATAGTAGAGCTTGTACTTGAGAATACTGCAAACTGCTGCCGTTTTCTTGTATATTTATGGGGCTCTCCCTAGAGGATGCAACTATCTATGCCACCTGTTCCTTAATTTCCCTAGCCAAACTGCATCTAATTCCTGGATGCCTTAACAGCACTAATGATTGTAGCATAATATACAGCAAGACAATGTGCAATACAATACAAATCTTTTCACATGGTAGAGGAGGAACAGTGCAACCTGCACAAGCTACACTTCCTTGACTTTCTTGGAAAAAAGGTGGTTATTTATTATGGAGTGCCGAGTGCTGTCTGCTTTTTATTCTTCAGTTTAGTTAGAAAGCATATTACTATTAGTAAAAAATTTTTAACAACATACAAGCTATTACATTCAATTAAAAACAAGCAAGGCCTGAACTAGTAGGTCATAAATTGTCCTATGCAGCTTTTCTCTTATATTTCTATTTTGCATACCTTTATACCAACACATTCAACTATTACCAACTTCTCCAGCTTTTTCCCCTTCTAATACTATAGTTCTATGCTAGGTGAGATGTGGCAGCATCACATGGTGTATCAATGTGAAATAACTGAATGTGCAAAGGATGCCTTGCTCAAATAGTTTTCCGCATGCAGTTTGCACCACATGCTCACTACAAGTGAACCCATACCCAGCAGCGTCATAATACAAACTGGGACACTTGACACGGCAGGCGTGAGGACCTTTAGATCAACACGAAATCATGTATGCGTGAAAAAAAGTCTCTGGGAGGCTATCTTGGACAAACTAAATGAAAGTGTAAGGTGATTGACAGCAGTTATGCAAATTATGTGGTGATCAAGAAAGCTGTATGGATTCCAAAACTTCTTTCCTTCATGCCATGACTTGGTTAGCAGCCACAATAATTGCTCCATTATGATGTCCAGCTTGACAAACTTCTACAGAACCCTTCGATACACAATGAGAAGCTATATGTTTTTTTTTTTTTAAATAAAAATAAAATGTCAAGAATTTACACTGCGCTCAATGGAAGCTGTCAACACTACTTTGCAGCATCAAGCCTAAATGCGAGAGACCGATGATGGACTGCATTTAGTAAAAAATATGCGTGACAAGTCATAGTCAGCCTGGCCAATGCTAACGATGCAGAAGCGACGAGAAGAAGCACGGTCATGCAGCGGAAGGCACTTCACACTGTTTGGTACCTCAAACGACTCCTCTGAGGAGTCACCTGGAAGTTATTAAATATGACAGGGGTGCACAGCACTTTGACCCTTCTGCAAGTAATCCGTGACGAAATATTAGTACTGCTGTTGACGTAGACAACCACAACAGTGATACTGAAAACCTGCATAGAAAACTGTCACAGCCAGAAATATCTCCTACCATGTCTCTTAAAATGCTTGCCCACTGGCGTACAGCAGGCAGCAAAATAATACGGACGAGAAAAGTGTGTGCTGAAAGTGCTACCTGCAACATCTAATGGAAAACCATCTGCTGTTGAGAGCACTGCTCTAGCACAGAGCAAAGTGTCAGAGGAATGCTCTCGCCAGAAGAAAGCGACAGCGGATGGCTCGCTACTAGATGGTACAGATGCTATTTCCAGCACATGCTTGCATGGACTGTATCATTTTGCTTCCGACTGTACATTCTCCAAAAGCCTTTAAGAAATCCTCGTGTACACTCTTATCCAGAATGCTGCACCCTGTTTTTTAAGGAGTACCTTTAGAGAATACAAATCCTGCCCAGAAAAGTAGTAACAAGAAGTGCCACATGTACTAAGCTGCTTTGCAAATGCTCTTTGAAGAGAATATGAATGACGTGGAAGACCCAGAACTACGTACTGTATAACTGCATTCGGCAGTAGGCAGGCATCTTAAATAACTATCAGTCACCTAAATATCCTATGACACATCAAAGCAGCTGTTCCATACACACTGAAGCAGCTGCACAATAACTCGTACAGCATAAAGTAAGCATGCACAAGGGAGTAACCAACCAGAATGTCATGCCAAGACAAAATACAGCATCATTCAGACTTCTAGCATTCACTGGGACACACTAGCAATAAACTAGCAATAAGCTGTGGGTGGGGAAGGGGGGGATGCGTGTTGTTACCAATGTGCCCCCCCCATACCCATTTATTCCATTCCCGAAACAAAATCAAACAGCTTCAACTAAATTTGCTGCCTAATTTTCTGTAGTAGGATGCCCATTAAATGGCATCTGTGTGCGGGCTCCTCAAAAAGGAGCTGTACCTGATGAAAAATAATATATTTACATATACATAGATATATATATACCTTCTGCTTTTGCATTTTTATATGATATATGAATAAGCAGATTAGAGAGTTCAGAGTACTCGGCACTTGGAAGTGACCACGCTAGATATGATTAATCACCCAAAGCCTGGTCATGGCTATACAGAACTCGAAAGCATGATATATTGCTACGCACACTGTCAGTTTTCACTAGTGCAGGCGACCAAACGTCTAGTTGATGTTCAACTGAACACCGAACTCATAAAATGAATTGTGAAAAACAGAACTGAAAGTCTACTAGCTGAAAATGTAATGCAGTAAAGTTACTGCCTACTGGAGCAAAGCATAGATGGCATAACTTGTATCATAATCAAGTTGATAAATTACATTTTA
The DNA here is from genome assembly GCA_013339685.2 of Hyalomma asiaticum. Classification (NCBI taxonomy): domain Eukaryota; kingdom Metazoa; phylum Arthropoda; class Arachnida; order Ixodida; family Ixodidae; genus Hyalomma; species Hyalomma asiaticum. Next base: position 33,022,596 of record CM023483.1, on the reverse strand, counting down.
AAGCAAGAATTTGGTACTCTAGTGAAGGTTATGGTGCTGGCTGATGTAAAGAATGCCAGCATTCACGACAGAACAAAAGCTGTGAAATTCCCCTAAATAGCAACACTGTAAAATTTGCCTTAGCCTACAGATGTATCTTATTAGATAAAGTTGCATTTTACATAAATGCTTACAACAAAGGAAATTTTAATAAAATGTAACTACATTTTATTACTGTTCGAGGTACAACACCTTTGGATTACTTAAATACTTTCCTTTTTAAAGATGAAAAGAAAATATGAGAGAAGAAAGAACTTGCAATAAATGCAAGATTACATTTTTGTGTGCATACCCATATAAACAGTAAGAATATGTTAAATGATCCCACCAGAAAGGTAAAGTTTACCAGAACCAATTTCTTTTTGCTAGAATGAAACAAAAGATGGGTTTCAATGCATGCCACTGAAATCCAAGGTGAATTCAACTTCAGCTGCAGTGGAAATAATGAAAATGTCGAAAGCCTTTTTTTTTTTAATGCTCCTACATGAGTCAAAGCATGTACTCATGCCACATGGAATACTGCTTTGATATAGAAAAATGGCTACCTCACTTTTCAACATGTATTTGGCAATCTGGTATGCGTCATCTGGAAAAAGCATAGATTTGACACAGGAGCTGAAATCGTGTTTGGCTCTGCCTTAAAAGGAAACGAGCACTGGGTGAGCTAGGTTAGTTGTTTGTCTACTTTGTACATACATGCCTGATTAGTTTAGCCTGCCAGACACCTTTAACAGGTCGAAATCATTTATGCATATCCAATTTCCCACTAATGGTACAGACTGTCGCACTGACGTTCAATTCCTAAGCTAGATGTGCAATTTGTCTGTGCGAAGTTTTCTACAAAACTGTTGATTACATTGATGTAGACTGACACTGAACTGAAGGCCACAATTCTTCGATTTCCTTAAATTTAGTCCACTTAACACTACTATGGATGCATTTCATGCAGGGCTCTTGCTACAAACAGTGCAACTAGGAAAGAACATTAGCCCCTGAAAATTCTGACAGCTTTAGCAGTAGTTGGCAAATAAGCAATGCAGGTAAGTCTAGCAGGGCCAAGCTTGCACTTCTTAAAGGGCCTCTAAACAGCTTCATACAATTTGAAGTAATGACTATGATATGCATAGTCACCTGTCATGGCCCCAGTGACTGAAACACTGCTGCACAGTAACTTCTGAACAACCTGCAAATTAAAATGAGAACCCACATCTACCTTCTACTGGTGCCAATCGGCCATCCCAGTAACACGGAAATTTTTTTGTCACCAGGAGTTGCCTTAACACATGTACACGATAACCCCTCGCGAGCTAGCAATGCTGAAGCACGTTGGAAAAGAAATGATAGTATTACAAGCTGATACAACTAAAATAAATTGCCACCTTTGCAATGTCGAATGCTTAATGTGTACCAAGTGACAAAAGCAATAAGAAGAAAGCACAGTTACAATCAGAGGGTCAAAATTGATTGCTCCAAGTGCCCATATACCTGATCCTGAAGCCTAGTAAGGGTTCTTGCTAGAGATCGTTTGCAACATAAGTGCACACAGGACAACAGGGCTGGCGGTTGGCAAGACACCTGCTCCTCCTTGGGTGCTCATCATAAATATATGCCAATTGAACCTTTCGGAGAAATTTTGCCCGTGCACAATTACAATGCTTTGTCGCATCACTATCGAAGTAATGGCATCCATCACGACACGTTGTCTCCTCGCCAGCTTCTTTTTAACTTTAGCACACTGATGGTGTTTGACAATGCTCTTAACATCAGCAGCATCCCATTTCTGAAAAGTAGCAATAAAAATGCTGTATCGTGACAGATGCAAATGCAGTGACAGTGACTTGATGAAGCATTTGACCGCTGCCTGAATGAGGCCCTAGGCAGCGACTTTGACAGCAACGACCAGGAGCGAGTATGTTTGTCTAAGTGCATATTTAGGGGCCCTTTAAGACTTCTTGCCTCCTTCAATGGCATCTCCACAACCCTGTCAACAATGCGCTGTCCCTCTGCTGTGGCCCCTGTGAGCGTGTTAGTGCAGGCGGCGTCTCCCCCAGCGAATGCACTCTTGCCTGTGTGGTGCGAGCTGCAGTCGAGGTGTGTTGTCACTGCTTCTGCAGGCAAAAGTGGTTCACCATTGTGTGCTTCCGGGTAAAGGTCTTGCCACAGACGCGGCAGTGAAAGCCGCTGCCGCTGCTGGGAGCAGTCTTTGCCAAGCACGGCGTAGCTGCGGAGAGCCGACGGCGACGGCCTACGGATGTGCAAGGAACGGCACAGAGCACCTTAACAAACTGGTGCGATCACCAACCCCATGGCAACCAGCAACGAGAATGAATCCGGCGCACAGCTACAGCAAGGGGTATTCTAATGTTAAGCGCACACAAATGTCGCAATCGCGACATCTATTACTTCATAAATCAACGAGGGCGATGCAGTGAGCTGCAGCACATGTGGAGCTTCATGTTACTGGCTGGTTGTAAGAGAGCTAATAGCTCTTGATGACGATACCATTGGCAAAATATGAAATGTACAGGGCGTATCCAACCTCTTTCAAAAGCACAGTTTTCTGCAGCACTATGCCTCAAAGAAGGAGCTGGGCATGAAATAAGTTTTCATTAGCAACAAAGGTGTGGAAAGATGATCAAAATGGCAAATGGGCACAACCTGGTTATGTAAGGATAAGTTATATCAACCTTTTAGGAGATCTTAAGGCTGACTAAAGTCTCCTGAATTCTTACTTGTAATCGGACCTTTGAGAGCATGTCAAATGAAAGATGCAATGACTGACCTCTCTCCTTCAATACACACCAATTTACGTGGAGAAACATGTAACATGATGGCAAACACAAAATGATCTTTTTATCAAACCCCTCTCCTTTTTGTTAGCAAGACCTAACAACCACATCCTTCTCTTTGTTATGTTTTTCCGCAATATATTTCACTCACACGGTTCTCTCCTGATGCACACACCTAACAGCCATGAAAACTTTGTGGCAATTGTGACAAAAGCAAAAATTTGAAGCAATCTCATCACATGAAAAGCCACAGTATTGAAGAAGTTGACTTCACAAGCACAAAATAATCTTTGTTTGGGCACTCCCCCAAGATACCCCGACAGCGAGAGAAAACATCAGCCCAAACAATTTCCACACAGGCTTCAAGTACACGTATATAATTAACCAAAAATGCATCACTACTCAAAATATATACACAGTTGTTCAAAACACCAAAAAAGCAAAATGAGCACCACAACACCTCAACGCACAACAGCTCACTAAACGCTACGAGAGTCATAGCCATGACAATATACCCAAAGATTGACAAGTGGCCTGTATGTACCATAATTTTGGCCATTGTTGACAAGGTATACTCTCTGGAGAAGTAACTAGCAAATGACCTACACAATAAAACTGGGCAGCTCAATATTCTTCCATAAATATAACAGCGAGCAAATACTAGCATAACTTCCTCTTGCATAAATAAGACTTCGTTTACACGCGATGTTCACGCCACTAAAAAACGACCAGGTCTTTCTCAATCCTTTTTTTTTTTTTTAATGACCTCAGCGTTATCTTTGAAGTACTCTAGTTCAGAATAGGCCTCATTAAAGGAGAAAGCTCCTCCAATACCTACATACACCTGTTGCATGGATAGAAACACCACATTCTGTTTCATTGGAAAAACCCTGTCAACTCCGAAAAATGGCAATGCAAAACATAAATACCAGGAGTACACATAGCAGGCTACTACACAGCATGAGCCCCTACTACAAATCTACAGTTGGCAATAAAATAAAAAGAAAAGAGAAAAACCCTCAAAGGTGGTCCAGAAGCAAAGCACACAATATAATTGTTCAGTACATAACAAAAAAAGTGCATGAAGCAGAAGATAAAATAAACATAACATGAACATTTTAAGGAAGCAAAACAAACTGAGCACAGACCAGCATGTCATGAAAGAACACGTGGGAAGGCCAGCTGGTAAAAACGTTCGCTCCTTTGCCCATGCTCAACGTCCCCCTCGCACATGGCACAAAGGCCTGGTGACTAGCCAGTAAATAAGCTCGAAAGTTACAGCTGTGTGGTTTACAGCTTGGATGAGGTCTGGCTTCGATTTTAGAAAGCCAACAACAGGCCAAATAAGATAACGGAAATAATCCCACCGGTGCTATGCATGATGAAAAGCAGTTTTGGACACAGGGTGGAGGGAGAGAAAAAGAAATGAAGATCTTCGGAACCCAGTGCAGATCAAGAGGTACCTTAGGCATGACTGGCGATGCTTTGAGCCAGAGACCTAGATTTGGAAACTGACACATGCCATATTGGAATGCTACAGATTAAAAGAACGAGAAACATTATAATATACATGAAATAAGCAAGCGAGCATGCATTCTTTTTAATTGGTTTCCACCAGAAAGTAGTCATGGTGCCCAGTAATCAAGTGAAAAGATGCATTTAGGTTGAGCTATGCTAGTAAATTACAACTTCAAACGTGCAAAAAAAAAAGAAAGAAAAGTTTTACCCATAGTATAAAATGCAAAAACAACAAAAGACGAACGGAAGCGCCACTCCACGATAACTACACTAGCTTCGTGTGATGACATAATGAGAAGGAAAAGAGCGCTTGAAGCAGTATCCGAGCATGCAAAATGATGTGGGCACTGTGGTTTGGCAGCAGAATTCAAGGAATTCAACAGAGGGAAGTCTTTGAATGTTTACATAGTTATGGAAGAATACCTCATGACTGAACATTCAAAAATGCCCATAAGCATCCCTTTAAGCTAGTCATCACAGTTAAGAGCATGCAGGTTTGACAAAGGACACCGCTGGCACTTTTCTGAGGAAATTATTTCATCAGCAAGCAGAGCTGAGTGGTGCAGACGAGTCGGCAATACGATTAGGGTAATTATGTTCTACAGTTACAGTTATATGTTTAGGGTAATTATATTCTGCATTTACGGTTATACATTCAGGGTAATTATATTGTTTCATGCATGAGCAGCATTATCAAAATGAACAGAAGAGGAAGGCAAAATGGGCTCTCTTCAAGACAGCCTCTTAGAGTAACAGCGAGACTGTTGACTACCGGACCACAGCAGACTATATGATGGCTGACTGAAATATTGAAGTCAATGCTGAGGTCGCTTTTCTTCTCACCGTACTAATGCAATTATAAAAGAATGTAAATGTATTTGCCAGCACATAAGTTATTGTGCAGGCCTGACAAGTAATCGTATTCTTTTTATGTGGTTCATTTGCTCACGATTGACTTGGGGGTTTTACGTCCCAAAACCAGATATGATTATGAGAGACGCCTGCAGTGGAGGGCTCCGGAAATTTTGACCGCCTGGGGTTCTTAAACATGCGCTGACATCGCACAGCACATGGGTTCGTCACGAACCTGACTATAGGGCCATGATAATCCAAGCTACTAGGCTAACGCACAATGGTTTTTATGTTCAAACATAGAAGGCCTGAGGCTATCTGATATACTGGAAAGGTAAACTGGTGATCAATATCAAAACACACTCTTTTATTGTGCTCGCTTTTGACTGTCCAAACAAAATTCTGTTTTGGGCCTTGGCTACAACAGAGCTGCCTCACCATACAGAAATGCAGAATGGAGAAACTAAGTGCCTTTACAATAACAGCAGCTTTGAAAAGCTCATAGCATGTTGACTTATAGCACATCTCAAGTGTTACTAATAGTTATGTGAAAGAGTGCTTAAGAATGCAAAACCTGAATTTCAAGTATGGCAATTCTCTTCCCGTCAGCTGTCACTTCAGATTTCTATGACTCACAGTACGAATAAGTTACTGAAGTTTATTTCTTAAATGCGGAAATAAATCAGCAACAAGTCAGCAACAATATTTCCAATGGAGACTGAATTGAGCAGATTCAAAAGCCTCATCCAAACTGAGCTTCAGGACAAATGTGCAAATAGAAAACTTTCAACGGTGAGTTACTGCAAGATCAATAAACTCAGTATGAAAATCCTGAAAAGACGAAATATAATGCTACAACAACCACACTGCAATATCAGTCACACTACTGCTACCACAGCCGCATTCAGCATCATTAACCGATCACTGCACATTTCAATGACAAAAGCCCAGTGCTACACCAGCTGACTACAAGAAACTGTCATGGCTCTGTAAATGCAGAAAATACACCTTAAGGGCATGGGGTTACATGAGAGGCACAAGATACAATCGAGCTTACTAGACAATTTGCTTAGGCACTATCCTCCTATATGTCCAATGAGCTACCAGCCAGGAAATCTGATGTGAAACCAGTTTGGAACAAAGTAGGCTGCATCTAGCACACGGCACCAAAAAACAAAGAGGCAATAAGCAAACGTAGAGAATTTCGAAGCCCTCAAAGCAAGAGAATATCAACAATATTAAAAAAAAAAAAGCATTTGAGGCAGTGCATTTGTACAAGCATGCCTCAAGATGTTGGCATGTGAAGGCAAAACTGCCCATGAAACAGGACGGACAACACAGCAACCAAAACAATGAGAAAGTGGTGGGTAATAATTGTGATGCTGTTTTAAATGACAGTGTAAGCACTAGGCAAATGAATGTCTGTAAAGGTTGGTGATGCATGCTAGTGCAAAAGCCAAATGCCACACAGGATAAATGGAAGCTTTACGGTATGGCAAACTCCACCAAAAGCTAAGGAAGACATCAAGCTGCATGGCTAAATGAAGACCACACGATCAACAGAAGGTCGGTTGTGTGGGATGTACAGTGGCGGTCAAAATTTTGCGGACCACGGGAGCACGTGGCGGATAGCACAGCGGTGCCTACTGACGGCTGCCTGCGAAGCTCGAGAGTGCGCACTGCGCACGCGCGCCCTTTTTTACCTGCCAGCCAACTCGTTCGCTCCCTTGGACAGCTCGCGGACCGGAACGCCAGAATAAACGCAAGGTGTCACTTCTGCTATCGCCGCGGAAACACCAAGCGGTGATATCGCGACGAAAACACGTAATTTGTACTGGCAATGCTCGCTGCGCCCCGCATTGTATACGCCTTAGTCCCAGAGGCTCCGCGGCGACGGAAACATGCATACGGCGTCAACTTTTCGGAAGTCGACCTTTGTGATAAGGTTACTCAACAGCGATGCCTTTTGCGTTCTATTGTGGTAAACCAATGCACATATTAATACTCCTTATACATGTTATGAGCTCGTACACATCCAGATATCGAGCTGTTGTAGAAAAGACGCAGAGAAGTGAACGGAAACAGACGTGGCTTATGCTTTCTCGGGAACCGAAAGAAATCCTGGGAGATTAAAGATACGTCACCAATTTCCAGACTCACTTACATTTCCAAAGATGGCCATCACATTCTCCACATGGAGTAGATGAAGACGAACTGGCATTAAATTGTGAATGTTTCCCTTGTTCAAGCATCTGTGTGGTTTTCGCTCGCATTGTCTAAAAAAGTACTGCGACTAATTTCAGGAAAGCACAAGTGAACTGAAAATGTTTGACTGGTTTGTTAATTACCTAGTGAAGTAGGTACTCATTTTAAAATGAACCCTGCAAATCGGGCACTCGATAGATGCCTGCGTGCTTGCAGCACATCCGCAGTAGCAATCCGCTCGTGTCATATGTTGTCTAATTCATCGCTTCTTCTCGTCGCGATATCACCGCTCGGTGTTTCCGCGGCGATAGCAGAAGTGACACCTTGCGCTTATTCTGGCGTTCCGGTCTGCGAGCTGTCCAAGGGAGCGAACTAGCTGGCTGGCTGTACAAGTGTGTAGTTATTAGGTTTTCAAAAGAAAGCTGCACACTGAAAATTACTTCCTTTGGGCAAAACTATAAAGGGACAAGGGCAGTTTAACTGAAACTATCAAGACAGCATCCAAGATCAACCTCAGCACATCATTTTATGATTCATCTTAACCGAGTTGGCCTGTTGTTGACTTTCGAACTTCGGCACTTTCTAAGCGCGTCAGTGGAAAAGCTTGAATGCCAGGAAAGAGGAGCTACAAAGTATTTCAAATAGAAAGGACCCATTGCCCTCATCACATGAACGTCTTCCGACATTAAGCAAGCAGACATGTAAAAGAAAGGCACAGTCAGTTCCAGTGCTTGCACAATAGTATACCAGATAAACTTATAGTGTGTGGCTCTTCTGTGTCCACAAAGAGCAGCACCACGTACTGTTCTCTGGACACCAAATGTAGCAATGAAATAGAAGCCCCGTTGGAGAGAGGACGAGCGACTGTGGTTCAAAAGAAAAAAAAAGAACAATGCATAAGCTACAAAAAAATTCTGCAAACCGATATTGAACGTCGTGAGAGGACAACCACCTTCCCTTCAAGGAGCACACCCCAGCAAACACAAAAGAAATCAGTGACAAGGGGCCCAACACAGCTTCAACGCACAACGTGTGCTACATCTGCAACCAGGTGTTCTTGACGTGCTGGATCTTGTGGCTCTCCAGGTTCTGTTTGGTGGTGAAGCCCTTGCCACATGTGTCGCAACGGAAGGGCCGCTCTCCCGTGTGAGTCAGCATGTGTCGCTGGATATTGGTCGGGTAGTCGGTCGAGTAGCTGCAGAGGCTGCACGTGTACTTCTTCCCCGCGCTGCCCGTGATTGGCCACAACATGCCCGGGTGCTGCTGGCGGCCACGGCGACTCGCACCGCCACCCCACGGCACGGAAATGGGCATTCCTGTCGTCAGTGGGACTGCCGAGGCGGCCGTTGCCAAGACGATGGGCGGAACACCTGCGGGGACTTTTTTGGGGAGGGGCGGGTGGGGAAGGAACGGGAGAGGGTCGTGGGAGAAAGGAAAGCCTTTTATTAGCAATGTCCTCATTTACTCCCCACAAACAAACAACGTGAGAAGACACAACACAAAAATATGCCGCATCCCCGGTCTCTAACAAACAGGAACAAGAACAACAGCTGGAACTGAGTCCTGGCCTGAAGCATGCAGTGCACGAAATGCCGAGGGACAGGCCTGCCAACAGTGTTTCATAAAGATAAATATAACAGGCCATGGGGCGTTGCATGCCAAAATAAAGATATGCCCACAAGACATACTGCAGTGGGGACCTCCATATTAACCTGAAGCCAAGTATAGTGGCGTCTTTTGGGTAACAACCCCCATTGCAATGTAGCCTCGATGGACAGAGATCAAAAGTACACTCTTTTTAGCACTGTTAACACCACAGCCACTGAATGACATAGCAAAGAAAAGTTTACTTTTCAACAATGCAGCTGCAAGCATTCTTTCATGTTTCACTATTCGTTCTCATCAGCTAGACTACTAATGGTTCCTGCTAACCCTTTTTCTGCACATACGAACATGTTTCCGTCATGTTAGCACTTGTTTCTCGCGAGTTCTCCCTTCACCACCACCTTCCTCTGTCTTGAATGTTAGCTGAACTCAAAACTCCGTTAATCCTTGCACTAGCATCAATTCTGGCCATAAACATTAACATTAAATGATGCAATGATGCTGATCTGTGATTCACATTTACCTCACCCCATGACATTATCTGGTTCAATTTGTCTTAGCTGCACGGCAACAAGAACAAATCTCCGCTCCTTTGTTAATCTAACTTCTGAATATGCAAATGTATTTGCTCTGTATTATGAGAACATGAACATTTTTCTGCAGTTCTCCATAGCTTTTGCAGGTGAACATAAGCCTTTCTTAACTGGCTGCTTAATAGCACGTGTTACAAGATTATGAGCTTGGATATGGCCCTGTTCGAGTGACCACATTTCAATGAAATCCTGAAAAAGGAATGTCCACTGTGAATTTTTAAAGCAAGCTAATTTTGTCAGTTCTAATAAGCTGCACAATTCTCACTTTTAATCAAAATGCTCTTCTCATGCTGCAGATTGTCCCCTACAATGCCTCACCATGGATCCACATGGCCAGAAGCAGTGGACTTAAAAGAGTAGCAAATGCTTAAATTTTAGTGTGCTTAATCGCAAACATTAGAGCCAATTAAGACTATTTTCATGCTGCCATCATTCATGTCCGGGTATCACTGATATCACTGTGGTCTCAACCAGTACCCAATAAGTCTGGCTACAATATACATCACTTTTACATATACAATCAACTTCTTTTTAGTATAAGGCCTTACAGCACCTTGCTGCAGCTCACATCTTACACAATAATCATCAAGACACTTGATAAGATAAACCAACCAAACCCCAAGCTTAGGCCAAAGATGTGCCGACATGTAGCTTGTGTGGAGACATTCAAGCTATCCAATGTGTTGCAATTTTCTATGAGCGGTTAAAGGACAAGGAAGATTGTGGTTGTTGTGCAAGGAAAATAAACAGCTTCTCACACTTGAACTGGCCACTTAGACGTTGCCTCTGGCCCGACAGCATATACAACTTAGCCCCTTCAGTCCTACAGCCCAGTAGTGCTGTCGCCACTTCACGCAAATGGGAGGAAATTTCAAACAATACAGATTCCTCCATTTCCGATTTGGGCAATGCAGCAGAGCAGTTTCGACATCGGTACATTACGCAACTTCACTGATAGCTTCTTCAAGTGCATCGACAGATATTGTCACATGACCACGGGGTCTCCTTCACACGTCCTACCCTTATCTCTTCAATGGTTCAGAGAAAGTCAGAATCACGAAAGATGAGAATCACGCAAGCTTGTGGCATCAGGCTTGTGTAACTCAAGCAGATAGGCTTGCCTTTTATTTGCCTTTTTTTTTTTTCATTTTGCTAGCTAGCAGTACATCTATCTGTGAGCACAAGGGATGTGCCCAATGTCTAAGTGCCACATGCACAGAGACAAGCATGCTTAAAAAATTTAGCAAATATTGTCAAATGCACTTTCCTTTACAAAGTGCACATGGAAAACTCGGAATCCAGGCAATCAATATCTCTCAGAATTCGTGCACTGCTGGCATCAAGCCAAGTCTGTCCAGAAATGTCAGCTTCATTGAAGCAATGATGCCAAAGAGAAATAATAAACTTGCCATCAAGGTGATAACACAGACTACTAATATAACCAGGTCAAACTTCATCACTTTTCAACTAAAGAAAATTTCAGCAATTTAACATGAACGGCAGTAAGTGTGAAGATCGTTTTTTTTTTTTTAACTTGAAAAACTGATACTATGTAATCAAATGGCTATATGCGGCTAGCAAATGACACCGACTTTCACATCAGGGCATTGCAACAGCAAAAGTACTACAGATGGGGGCCCATCCTGGCAGTTAACATTAAAGGTACAGTATTGGCACTTTGTCATTTTCACGACTTAAAAATAGGGCACACGCCTTCCCATTAAAAAAATAATAATAATAATAATAATAAAAAATAAAAATAAATGTGTTTGGGCAAGTAGCAGTCAAGACACAACAATAAAGGTAAATTTGGCTATATAATAGTAATAATATTCTCTGAATAAACTCTGACTAATACAATAATGCATATCAAAGAAAAAGAGAAAAGATCTTCACACACAACAAATACAGTCATCACCACTGTGATAACAATATTAAGATAATACTAGGAAAATATCAGGCGAATGACGCCATCGCCTGTGCAAGGAAAAAGAAAAGCACATGTCACAAAAGGAATGTTCCAAAACGAAACAAACAACTTGAGAAAAATTGTGCATCACAGAAACACTTTGCACTCAGTACTTTCAACAAACCATCCTGCATTGCACTATGGAACCCTGTAACTGTACACAAAGCTCTTTACAGAACAATGTTGAGACGTCTTTCATAATGTACGCACACGCATGTACACACACACATACACACACACACAGACAAATTCAAATTTTGAGCCAGTGCTCCAACTACTAAAGAAACTAAAAAGATAGACAAATGTGCAAGAGGTTTACACACAGCCACATTGATGACTATTCATTGCACATTTCCTTTGCAGCCTATGATTCGCCGAACTGACACCAAACATGGTAGCACAATATCCTCCAATCTGAGATCATGTTGTAGTAACTTTATCCACAGACTGCCAACAATGGGCAAACATTCTGCATAACATTAGTATTCATGAATTTGACTGGTAGTCCTTTAGTTCTGTGTGCGCAGGTTCACGTATGTTAAAATGAGATAATTCGGGTTTGACATGCTTAATTACGTGTTCCGAAGGTCCAAGTTTGTTGAAATCCCAATTAATATGAAAATTCCTACTGCCATGTAGTCTTAACTCCTAATGTCCTATAAAAAGTTCTGTTGATATTTGACTGTCATAATCCAAAAACAGAAGTGCTAATTTGGAATATACTGTGTTAGGTATGATGTGACTATTAACAGGAACTTCTGATTAAGAGAAATAATTCAACAACAGTTCATAAAATGGCAAGCTATGTTGGCACACTGCGCTTCAGTAATTGGCACTTCAGTAATTGGCCCGAGCAAAGTACAATTCCAAATAAGTTACCTTGAAAGGAAAATAAAACGAAATATAGTCCTCAAAGATCATAGAAACTGAGAGTGAGAATCTAGACACACAATACAACAAATATGCGAAACAGTAACAAGTAGAGTCTGACAAAATTTTTCAGATGAAACATCAAAGCAAAAATGTAAAAAGAAAAAGACCAATGCTGTCATAAAATCTTAACAATATTGCCTCATCCCTCACATCTAACTTTTTAACCCGAGGGCAAACATAATGCAGTGTATTCAATTGCTTAAAAATAGTAAATGCTAAGGAACATTCTAGTGGGTGCATGTAGTAACATCACCACTAGTTAAAATATATAAAAAAATACTTTTTCCCTTGCCTCAGACAAAGCTGTGGAAAGAAAATGACAACAAACATGTATAATGCCAAGTTACATACAAATTCTTTAAGACAGAAGGTACATAAAATTTGGCAATGCCTCGTTCAACACTGTGGAGTAAAGAAAGACAGCATATGTGGAAAACAGGAGTATCCCTCCCTTCCGAGATAGAGCAAAGGAGATTTTAATGATGAAAAATGCAGCGACCAGAGTAAGAAGGAAGGCGGACTTTGAGAATGCAGGAGATGTGCATTGGAATGGACTCCCGTTACGGATGACACAAGCTTCTCGGCGATTTTTTTTTCCTTTCCGTTGCATAAAAGAAGCATGGAACAAGAGGGAATGCTCATGTCATTTACAACTATCTCGTGCACGAGTCATTTGTGTTGAAGAAAAACAGCATAGCCATTGTGAAAATGAGAACTACGAAGAAGAAACTTTCTGAGATTGGCAACAGCTCTTCCATAAAACAAAAATGGCTCATTTCTACAGAAAAATATCATCATGCCACACTTCCACAATGCTGTGTAAATTTGCTTCACCTAGCAAGTGAACACGACAGACACCACTATTTCTTTTTTTCCTCGCTTGTCTGTTCACTCAAACAGAGTGTCCAGCTACAGCAACAATACAATGCGATTGTCAACACTTCAGATAATAAAAAATAGTCTGCACTGCACATTTGGCTATGCCTTCAAATTAAGTGTACAAACAATCGAACTTTGCAAATTACTCTCACACTGTTCACAAGTTTACATGTCTTCCCTGGGCAAACCAAACACTGTTGGCTTTTTCCAGCGCACCAGGCAATCAGAAGTGTAAGTTTCATTTGCACAAGCACAAGCTCACACTGGCATGTTGCAACAGGCCTGGTAAGTTGTTTTCTTTTTTATTTGTGAATGTTGCATTGTTTTGATTGTGGTGCTCTCATTGCAGCATAGCATAAATGCTCATTAATTAGGCCACATGCTTGGACCAAATGATAATAAAGGCATAAGAATATGCAATAACCTAGAGGTGAAGGTTCAGAAGCTGATGTTCTTTAGTGCACGTGCTTGATATATGTGCCTCTTCTTTTAGACTTTCCTGCATTCATCCACTTATGATGGCAATAGTTCCTTCATGTCTCTGGTGAAAGCATTTATGCCGGATGCTTGATCTTTACTTCTCAACAAGCAATGTAGGCTGACAAGATTATGTGAAAAATTATTGGCACTCATGAAAAAGTAGATGAGAAAGGTGTGTGACAAGTATTTGTTGGCACTATGGGTATAGGTGGCTGATGCTACTTACTGAAGAATGAATGCAGTAACTACAAGTTGAACAGTGTTGTTGTGCAATACACAAAGTGCTTAAATCATGAAAACATGACGTTTCGAGGTTGTATTAAGTCTAACTACAGCACCTAAACATAAGTGCACTCTGCAAAATGGCCAACGTATCACAATACCTGCCAGGTCAGCATTAACGTGCTTCAGAGAATGTGCTTGTGCAAATAAAACCTTCACCTCGGTGAAGACCCCCCCCCCTCCCCCCCGGCCTCCATCCTTTCCCTCCCATTTCAGTTCAAAATGATGGCCCCGCACGGCGCATGCAGTCCTTCTCCTCTTCCTCCTCCTCGTCAACCTTGCAGATGACAATTGGCTCAAACGCCGACACACTGCCACCACTGTCCTCGGAGGTCACGAATGGCATTGGTGGGAAACGAAACGGCCGTCTGCTAGCAGTCTGCGGCTGCTGCGCCAAGGAGCAAGAGTCAACTACACCACCAGCGCTGCCACTTTCGTCACTGTCCTGCCATAGGGTTGCTGTTGTCTCCCAAGTGCGTCTAAGGGCCGCCAGGTGCCGCTCCTGGACGTGAGCCTGGACCTTAGACACGTTGGCGTGCGTGAAGGCACAGAAGTCACAGCCCCAGAGGCCCACCTTGCGGCCGGGGGTGTTGCTGTCGCGGATGCGCACCGAGTAGCCTCCTGGAAAAGACAGTTCACCCGCAGAAGAGAAGCAAGATGAAAAGAAAGTTTCACGGTAGCTGTCTAGAAGCATGCGACAGTTAGCATAAACATACGCTGACCTCTAATAAGCTCCTCCAAGATGCATGCGACTGGTTTATACTAACTAAAAGTCAAATGCTTTCAAAACACTCATCTCATTCCCTTTTAACTCTCTTGAAAATAATGTTGCAGTAATTTCAGCTTGAACTTCGGATATCACAAGAATGACATTGCACTAAGTTATGCACTTGCAGACACTATAATTTTATTGTATCAAAATATCCCACTGGAAGACAATATTTTCTTCTTCCTTTCTTTCACACCTAAGCACAAATAACAAGAAAAGCAGGACTTGAAGAAGCAAGACAAGAGAAATTCCCATGAAAGCCTAGCAGAGAGGTGTCAAGTGGGGCAAGCAATGAGTATAAGTGTACAGCGTTTACTTGCAACTCGCGCTGCAGTTTCCTACGGTAGAGCTTGAGGTTTGAAAGCTGTTTGCGATGTATGGCTAGTGTCCCGCTTGTAGATAATGCCCTGTCTGGTTCCAAGGGCATGCAACGACCAACTTAATTTGGCTCATTTGCCTGTATGTTACCTGCTGTCAGTTGTTGGCCACAGGTAAATTATCAGAAATGAGCTACATTTACAAATGCTCAGTTATCCCCAAAACAAGCAACAGCAATATGAGCCCCACTACGTTTCGAGGTTGTATTAAGTCTAACTACAGCACCTAAACATAAGTGCACTCTGCAAAATGGCCAACGTATCACAATACCTGCCAGGTCAGCATTAACGTGCTTCAGGGATTGTGCTTGTGCAAATAAATCCTTCACTTTGGTGAACCCCCCGGCCTCCATCCTTTCCCTCCCATTTCAGTTCAAAATGATGGCCCCGCACGGCGCATGCAGTCCTTCTCCTCTTCCTCCTCCTCGTCAATCTTGCAGATGACAATTGGCTCAAACGCCGACACACTGCCACCACTGTCCTCGGAGGTCACAAATGGCATTGGTGGGAAACGAAACGGCCGTCTGCTAGCAGTCTGCGGCTGCTGCGCCAAGGAGCAAGAGTCAACTACACCACCAGCACTGCCACTTCCGTCACTGTCCTGCCATAGGGTTGCTGTTGTCTCCCAAGTGCGTCTAAGGGCCGCCAGGTGCCGCTCCTGGACGTGAGCCTGGACCTTAGACACGTTGGCGTGCGTGAAGGCACAGAAGTCACAGCCCCAGAGGCCCACCTTGCGGCCGGGGGTGTTGCTGTCGCGGATGACGCACCGAGTAGCCTCCTAGGAAAAGACAGTTCACCCGCAGAAGAGAAGCAAGATGAAAAGAAAGTTTCACGGTAGCTGTCAGAAGCATGCGACAGTTAGCATAAACATACGCTGACCTCTATAAGCTCCTCCAAGATGCATGCGACTGGTTTATACTAACTAAAAGTCAAATGCTTTCAAAACACTCATCTCATTCCCTTTAAACTCTCTTGAAAATAATGTTGCAGTAATTTCAGCTTGAAATTCGGATATCACAAGAATGACATTGCTCTAAGTTATGCACTTGCAGACACTAATTTTATTGTATCAAAATATCACACTGGAAGACAATATTTTCTTCTTCCTTTCTTTCACACCTAAGCACAACTAACAAGAAAAGCAGGACTTGAGGAGGCAACACAGGAGAGATTCCCATGAAAGCCTAGCAGAGTAGAGGCAAGTGGGGCAAGCAACGAGTTTGAGTGGGGGATAAGTGTGCAACGTTTACTCGCAACTCACGCTACAGTTTCCTACGGTAGAGCTTGAGGTTTGAAAGCTGTTTGCGATGTATGGCTAGTGTCCCACTTGTAGACAATGCCCTGTCTGGTTCCAAGAGCATGCAATGACTAACTTAATTTGGCTCATTTGCCTGTATGTTACCTGCTGTCAGTTGTTGGCCACAGGTAAATTATCAGAAATGAGCTACATTTACAAATGCTCAGTTATCCCCAAAACAAGCAACAGCAATATGAGCCCCAACTAAACTACTCAACACATCTAAAATTATTAGCGGTGTTTTTACATGTCTAGTTTTTCAGCTTGCTTCAAAGATAAATTTTAAATGTCATCCTTCCCGCATCAGGCTCATCTGCCCCAATTTCTTGCCAACGGACCTATAGCGGTCCATAGCCCCAACAGTGCAACTCAATGAAAACAATGCAACAACAAAAACAGTGGTGGTGCTATAAAGTGGACACTTTTTTTGTTCTATATTCCATGCAAAATACCATCTCACGAAAACCATTTCACACAGTCAATACATGACGACCACTGTAGGAGGGCATACTTAATAGCAAGTTGAACTTCTACGCTAAGAAACATCCAACGTAAAATGCAAACATCAGTTTCGAGACACCATTTTTTTTTGTACCAATGCCAAACTAAATGTGCATGCACGTGAAGCGTTTACAAGTGTTTAGCTGTTCCTTGCTTCTCTACTTTTTCAAGCTGTCAGTGCCTTATCTCAAGTGTCATCAATGCTAAGTTGACTGCTGTTATGTGCAAATGTATCATCTTTCTGCAAGTATGCTATATCCATCACAAATAAAACGTCTTATTAGCACGGTCTGCGCTCAGACCCCGGCTCAGCATACCCTCAATTCTTAAAACTGAAATTTGTAGCCACTAATACCTCTGATTTGATGTGTTTCCCCAACACATTAATTCTTATTATGAATCAAGATGGATTCAGCCACACAGCTGAATATGTCTGCCACTGTAAGCTGGCTTCCCTAAATGAAAGAATAGAGTACATTTATAAGCAGTTGAATGAAAAAGCTAGAAATGTGCGAATAACCAAAATACCGTATCAGAGAACTGAATATTCCTGTGCTGAATAAACATTTGACTATGGCAGAATGTTAGTGATCATAGAACCTGCATGATCTACAGAATCCTTTGCAAGCCAAGCAAATGTCAGGATAGCAATATTTTAGCAACCTAGATTGCTGGACTTCAATATCATTTTTTAAAATATATTCTCCGTTTTCATGGTAACTGTCCATCCTACTGACAGAAGCAGAATGACATTTAGCACAAGGATAGGTTTTCGAGGCCTGCAAATTTTTAGTGTTTGTAATGAAAAATTCCATACATTAGAACCTTTAGTATGTCCCTTGCAGATGGCAAAATAATCATTACGTAAGAACGATCTAGCACTGCTGGCACTGTACACACTGCGCTTAGTTTCAACATTACCGTTTGGAATATTTACAACAGTAGAAAGGCTATCGAATAAATGTACAAATTTAAAACAACATGCCCAGAGCCATTTGAGGCAATAAATATTGTACACGGTGAAGGCACCCACAAATGAAGTGGCAAAACCGATCCACAACATGATGGAACACTGTTACCAATTGGCAAAAAACATACGCTTGATAAAAAATGTTCTGAAAGATACGCATAATAAATGCAACAGAGGTCATATCCAAGTCTCGGTGAACTACGACACAGAACAGCAGATGAAAACCGTAGCTCACACAGTAATATGGCTAAAGAAGAGAACCACTGCAGGACATTAGACACTACGAACATGCTAATACTTTCAATACATGTGAAGGTAACAATATCAGTGGTAGACACAGACTACAGTTGAGTGGAGACTAAGTTTCCAGAATATTTAGTGTAGCATAGCACACCACCTCTTTCTAGTCATTGTCAACATGGCCACGCATGCGAAATGTAATGTTTTGTAACACAGCATTTTTCATTAAATATTATCAAATGCAAGGCTGTCTTTCTATGGAAATTTATGTGGCCAGCAAAAATTTCAGCACCATTCAATGCAGACACAGCGCACAAGATTTCAAACAGGACACGACAGCCCTCACTTGCGCAACACTGTGTCATGGAACCAAGAACATTAAACCGCGATGAAACCACTCAATTTGCATTCAATGCATCACTCTGTAATTTCACTGTTCTTACAATTACAAATTCCCTGTCAAGCTAAATGTCCATGATCCCTGACAGTGTCTTTTTTTTTCTTTGAAACTTGATAATTTTGGGATTTAAAGGGCCCCTAAACCAACCCCGACATTTTTTTGAGCATTTCAAGTTAACGCGCGCATTAAATTGAGAATGGCGCAACGATGAACGATGTCAAATGCAGCAGCACTATGCGCTGCGGCCGCGCCACAAACTCGAAAAACATTCCCGTGCGCCTTGCCGGCCGTTCCCGGCATGCCAAAGTTAGCCGCGACGACATTGTGGTTTTTGGTGACGTCACAAGAGTCCGAGCTCCGCTGATTGGTTTAAGGAGAAGTTCGACTTCCGGTTAGTCTGCTAGCAAATGCACACGCTCCCTGCCTGTTTGCTTTCCTCGTTGTGCACCGTTCGTGTGGTGTTCGCGTGTGCAAGCTTGTGAATTCGTAACTGCGCTACGCTACGCAAGTGCATGTCAGGCACAGCTGACTAGAAACTGCAGCAACTGTCAGAACACGACAGACAGCGCTAGCACAGAGCGTTGGCACAGCACCAACCAAACACTTACGCGAACGCGGGAGCCCAGTGGAGGCGCGTCAACCGGATGCGCATCATCGGCGATGTATGTCACATGACATTCGGAGGAGCACTCGGCGAGGAGGTGGCACCGGGAAGCGGCCGGTGGGTGCAGGAGAGAGCGAAACAAGCAAGCTCCGCGTTTTAATAATCAAACGTGTGTAACTCCGCTATTTCTTCACCGTTTCGAAAAATTCTTGCGGCTCGTGTTCGTTGCGAACACCGGCACAAGAGCAACACCATAACTAAATTTTGACCTCTGGGTGGTTTAGGGGCCCCTTTAAGGGGACACCTAATGTGAACAAACTTTTTCTTAGGAACTCGTTCACGCTACCAAGAACATCAATCTTTAAAGGGGAAGGCACATGGTAAGAACGAAAACGTGCAAAAAGAAAATGAAGTGGTGATGCCAGATTATGGTTCGCATGCCGATACACGTGACGTCACAGATTTCATATGGCACCTGCTAAGGCATACATAACAACTTATTGGGAAAAGAAAAGTTATTTATAATGTTCCAAGGATGTCAAAAAACTTAATGCTGCATGTTTAAGAAAATATGCACCAATGTGGCAAGAAATAATGGAATGGGGTTCGTGACGCCATGTGCTCCAAGTTTCTGTGCAAAAATCCAAAATGATATTTGACCTTCATTTTCTCTTCTAGCATTGAACATAATAAGGCAGAATTAATGACAATAATGTTATCAGAAAATAATTTATCACTCTAAATTACTTCTGTGTTGCCCTGCGGTGTCCCTTTTATTTCAATATCATTCAAATTGAAAAAATAAAAACATAAAAAAGTGCTACAAAAGCTTTAAAGGAAGCAATATATAGCCGATCTATATATTTAATATAGCTTGGAAAGTAAGTGAAATGAATATTGAAGTTTGCATGCGCAAATGGGCACTTTATGACACACCTCACGACACTGACAACACAAAAGGTGACCCAAGGGGACTCCAAATTCTGGAACGTCACCACAGCAGCTGAGCTCGGAGCAGTGCAGCTAGCAAAGACAACGTCATAGCCACCACTTCTTTTACGCATGCATTTCTTGCAAATAAGCAATGCTATATCATTCAAAACCTATGGAACACTTTCTCGTATGGAGTACATTTTTGCTAAAGTTTGTGCAACACTCATAATGCAGAAAAGGCCGAAATTTGCGAAGTTTACAGAAAGTTCAGGGACAGTTGGCAGGTATGGTGACAATAAACTAAACTACAGTGATGTATGTGCGATGAGGTCACAGCTTCATCAAAGCATCGCTGCATTCGTCATTGATACTTGACTCTACAGAAAGTATGTGCACTCTTCAATGGGCGATTCTGAAAGAAATGAGAATACAAATTTATACTATAGCATGTACAAACCATACTTTTTTTGCTCTTAATAAAGAACTGTCAGAAAGGAACGACGCACAAGAATATTTAAACTAACAGTGAAGCCTTAACAGTAAGCACTCAATGTAAAGAGAACTTCAAGCAAGTCAAGCTGAGGACGTCACTTTGTACAATTCATACAACTTTGTATGAATGGATAATGTCACTGATTGTAGAAACACGTATTGGAGAAATATTATAAAATTAGAGGTGCATGACTTTTGGTGCAAGCTGTGCTATGAACTATGGACTACCGCAAAAGTAACAACAAATAAATAAAACCGTCTGAAGCTCTCAAATACTGAAGGGCAAGAACTTGCACCCTGGGATGCCATTAGAAGACATGAAACCATTTGCTTCCATAGAGCGAATTACTGCAAATGTGTCAAATTATATCGAGATTTTAGTTTATGGCATGGGAGGATAACTGAATATGCATTAGAGCAGTAGGCTTAAAACGCACACGTATCGAAATTGTAAAGAAAGACGTTACGCTGCTTATATATATACAAACTTTTGCACTGCAACCATTGCAGGCTTTGAAACATAAGGGTTGCCTAGTTAGCGCAGCACAGCAACATCTAGGTCTACTGCATCAACTGAAATTCAACTTTGCTCCTCAAGAAATCTGCATCTGCTTAGTCTTGTCTTATTCTGAGGCCACAGTACTATCACTATTTTGCAACTGTTGAGATCAACTGCCCATTTTGCCATAACTAAGCCTAAGGAGGGATGATCATAGTAATTTATGGGGTTTTATGTCCCAGAACCACACCATTATTATGAGATACACCACAGTGGAGTGGTCTGGAAATTTCAACCACCTGGGGTTCTTTAATGTGCACTGACATCGCACAATTCACGGACCTCAGCATTTCATCTCCGCTGAAATGCAGCCGCCGAGGACAGAATTCGATCCAGTAACCTTTGGTTAAGCAGTCATGTGCCGCAGCCACTATACTCTGTTTCATACATCAGGTGCAACGCTGTCAAAGCTAGTGCTCATGTTTGCGCTGAGTAATTCCATGACCAAAAATTAGTTCGTTACTTGCGGTAAGCGAGAAACAATAAATGCCTCGGCGGTATCCTTAAATCATAATTTCTCATCAGGTTGACAAAGAATGCTCATGTTGCTGGCAAAACAATTTCAATATGCGAGTTTGTATGTTATGTTTGTTATTTTTCGTTGGAGCAAAACACCTCTCGTTTTCTTTTTCTTTACAGACTACCTGCACAGCCTTCACAGCGTTGCACCTGATGGGTGAAACGGAGCATAGACCACAGTAGCAGGGGCAGGTGGGATGATAGACATGCAATGAAAGCGTTTCATTTTAGTCTACTGGAAGAGGGCTCAGCATTTTCTCCAACTTGACACAGCCCTTGCTATCCTCAATGAGAATTTACGTAAACATCCTCCCAAAACACCACACAAAACTGCCTATGCAAACCACAATGTATACATTCGTGAGCCATGGCTGTCTGCCAACGCGCATTATGTACTTTTATGCATTCGCTTTTCCGCTAAGTCACAGTGCACTATTGGCTGTTGAACATTTGCTCACTTTCCTCTTTCTCTAAATTCTGCCCAACCACGGTGGTCTATGGTACTCAGCTGCTGGTCTGAGGGTCGTCGGATTGAATCCTAGTCGCGGCGGCTAAATTTTGATGGAGGTGAAATGTTGACGCACGTGTACTGTGCAATGTCAGAGCACATTAAAGAGCCCCAGGTTGTGTGTCGTTCCTCTTTCTTTGTCTTATGTGAGCGCACTGTCCTTACCCGAACCACAGGTCAAAATTTCTGGAGCGCTCTACTGCGGCGTCTTTCATTACCACAGCTGGTTTTGGGATCTAAAACCCCAGAAATCAATCAATCTTTACATTCTCTTTGCAGTGCTGTTACGGTAAACCTTTAATGCCAGCAACTGACAAAGGAGGTCAGTAGAGACAAAGCAGCTGCAGAAGAACGAGCATAGAAGATTAAAGGAGCGTACACACCCACTTTAGAGTTTAAATTAACTGTAGCATACTCTTCACATGCATACACAGAGCACTGTCATTAACTATGAGTGATACGACATGGCTAAGAGGTAATTCATTTAAATTTTAAAGCTGAGAAATGATCAAAATACTGTGTCACAAAAGATACCACTAGCAGTGACCTCTTGAAACGAATGCACACACGTTTTTCAAAAAACAACAGACACAAGTGTGTATCTACCACCTAGTCCTGGCAGCTACACAGAAATGCAAGTGCACGTGTGGAACCAAGCAGATGGAAAATAAGCACATTGCAGTCAACACTTCTGTGGACCACGTGGTGGATGCCTGTGACATCAAATACTTGTGCATTCTGTCACTGAAGAGCTGTTGGTACCTCCTGGCAGGCATTTTGAGATAGAGAAATGTGTGATAAGGTTTGTGTGACATTAGAGAGAGAGAGAGAGAGAGGTGACATTAAATTGACAGAGATGCTGCCAGGTGTATTACATTGTTAATGATGCTCAAAATGTCATCACCTGAAAATGTCGTGCCCACAGCCCCTTAAGCAAATGCTGCTTTCTCATGTACAAGGCCGAAGAGGTGTGCATGTACGTGCGAGACTCTTGCAGTCACAAACATCTGACCTATGGATAACTTTCTGTCCGGATGCGCCATGCCGTTGCTGCTTATGTTACGTGCCAGAAAGTGGCAATGTGCAACATTAATGACTAGCATCTACGGGCTTATGCTGTCACAGACAGGGTGCAAAAGGTCCCTGCGAGCCCCAGAAGACAGCGGTGTTGCGTTTCAAGATAGGGCGTCGGTGAAGCGCGCCATAGCCGCGGGCATCGGGGCTGCGAGATGACCTTATGGGGAGCACGTGTTCCTTTCTCGCCCAAGGTCGCGACCACCCAGCCCGAAACCACCTTGGTGTCGTTAGGAGACGGCGCGTAACGAGGATGAGTCGACTCTCTGGCCCCGAAACCACCTTGGTGTCGTTAGGAGACGGCGCGTAACGAGGACGAGTCGACTTTCTGGCCCACCGAAAAGATACCTGTTGTCGACTTGGGGGAGGACAACCTGGCACGCACGCTTCGACCCCTGCTGTGCTGCGGCTCCGAGGGAGCCTCGCCTCCGCCCGGCCGCCCCTCCTGTCTTGGAATGGCCCTGGGAGATTGAGTAGAAGGCTGCGACGGATGAAAGGAGAGGAGACGAGAGACGGAGGTCGGACAGCCAGGGTCTCAGTGCCCGAGTTCGCTGTACCGATAGTTGAAATGTAAATAAATGTTAAGTTTTCATTTTCAACTACTCGGAGTCGTGCCTCCATCAGTAAGCCAAACTTGATCACCGACACGAACGGCCCACGCGCGACGCGACAGCGGGCAATATATAACACAGGTCTGCGGCTTCGTGTCTGCCATGATACACAAGCTTGGGGTTTGTTTTGTGCAGCTAACTAGTATCTGGCATGCATATTCGTGGCAGCAATATCTATAACTTGCAACCATGTTATTACCATGACCTAAGCATTGCCCTTCACTGGTGGTTCAGTGCATATGTGTGTGCCAAACAGGTGAGTTGTAATGTACAATGGTGCAAGCCACAACACAGTGCCACAACTGCAAGTACAGTGCCAACAAAAAATGAAAGCTCTCTCCCAAGCCCTATAAGAAGGACAGCGTAAAAGCACAAATTACAAATGAGGTCCCTTCTTTGTCCCTAAAAAACCCACTTCAGTCGTGCATGATGTATTGTATGATGCGTGGCCACAACGCATGGTATTTCGAAACCATAGTGCAAATTAAAAAAAAAAAACTTACATTCTTCACACTATCGCGCATGATGCATAGCTGTTGAGAATCAAGTTCTCCTATGCTTTCCCAATTTTAAGCTTAGCTGCATTTTTCCAAATGAAACTGCCCAACATTATCGAACGTCACGCACACATTTGCTTCCTCTCACTGAATTACACGACTGATAGCATAGATATGCACTTCTCGGCGGGTCGCACTGCTGCTTGCAACATCAATCAAGCCACATAGATAATGCCTCTCCTGAGGAGTTGCACAACGTCAACCCCAGCCCCAACGGCCGTGATTTCGCGCGGCCTCTTCTAGACCACGGCAATCGAGCTCCACAGCCACACACTATGTTACAGCAAAAGATACGCCCGTATGTGCATATATGGCAAATCGATGTTTCAGATTTCCTTAATTCGATAGCAATTTTCACGCTCATTCCATCGCTTTCGACACGATCTTCGAATCCGTATTGTATGAAAGAAAACTGACTTTGATGAGAGCCATATGCGTCGGTTTCCAACAGCAAAACCGCTTTCGAGAGAAAAAAAAAAAAAGCGCGTTTGGCACAGGTAAAACTGCGACGGGTTTCCTGGTGCGACAGCGCAATATCGAACTTGGCGCCTTGTCGCAAATGAGCTGGCGAGCTTCGTGAAACCCGGGGGCGCGCAAAAGACCGCGCCTGTGCGCGCTTACCCGCCGAGCGCAGCTCCCAATTCTTCAGAAAGGGACACTCCGCAAACGTTGTACTAACCAGTCACAAATGGCGGAAGGACTAAACCACCAAAAGCAAGATCACAACGCACGGTGCGCGGATCAGCGCGAGCACACGCAGGATGGCACCTCAAAAACGCGACGGCGCTCGTTCTAAGATCACAACGAGCGTAGCTACGTTCGTGGCAACATCAGCGAGCCAGGCAGTACTCACAGTCGGGCAGGACGCAACCGATGCAAGCTGCCTTTTGCGCCGCTCGAAACCGCCCAGCTCAAATTTCATCAGCGGCCAACGGGGAGCGAGGGAGCCGCCACGGCTTGACTGCGTTTGCATAGCAGAGAGGGGAGAAAAAAGCGACTCGCTTTTTTAATCGATATACGGGTCATTGAGCAACCTGACTATCAGGTCGCGTCGACAGTGCGACGACGGGAGTTATGAAACCATCGGCGCGCGGAGATTCTGACAAGCGTGTTCCTTGTCCGGCACCCGCTTTTTATGCACAGCGGCTAAGGCTACGCGCGTACTCAGATAAGATAGGTCGTTTTGTGTAAACACGGCTGGGGGGTTCCTTTAAAATTATGCAAAACGCGCTGAACTCGCGACGCATCCCGAGCAGAGGAGGTTACGGGTCTCGAGAAAAGCATACAGTTGCCGTTTCTTGACCACTGGAGGAAGTTGCAAACGAGGAACCAGCGCGGTGCACTTCAACGTGAACTCGTCACAAAAAAAATTTCCCCACAGGCGTGCGGGACGCCATTTTGACGCTTGTCAAGCGACAGTTGCCAGCAAAGAGCGTCGCGCTAAAAAGTCGGTGAGGTTTCAGATTTCAGAAACAACGAAGTAATAAACTGTTGTAAAAAGTCTATACGTTGCAACGAAGCTTTCCTGAAATATTGGGACTACGTCCGATTGCAGTTTTGTTTTATAAAACAATCTCACGCCGTTTCAGTTCTGTGCGCGGCGCTATTTTACACAAAGCGAAAACGAAACTCCTCTACATCACACAAACGAACAGGTGTCACGTGATCAATTTTCTACTCCCCATTGACTCCTGTACTCTCAGAAACCGATCGGGGTGTTATTCCAAGCCATGGAGGAAGGACCCCGTGTTCCACGCACATTTTTGTATTTTTTTTTACTCCTCGTTTTGCGTGTAGCTTGGGAGACACTTCAGATTTTATTCCTGCTCTCTGGGCTTCATCTGCGCGAAAGTTATCGCATTCTGTATCGTCGAAATGAGACGAGTTGAAGAGAAGCGGAGGTGAGTTCTTGAAGAATGAGCGGGAAACGAAGGGACCGCGGGCGTCGAGGAAGAGCAAAATGAGATGTTGCAGTCCACTTTCGAGCCTCGTACTGCGGTGGGCCGTATCAATAATACTCACGAGTCTACAGCAGTGATAAGGTTGTGCGTCATGCGTCATATTGCAACACACTTAAATGAGAGAATATGCATCTGTGAAGCAGCGTCGCCCCAGGAGCAACGGCAGCCCGCTTGCCAAATCTAGTCATTGAAAAGGGGAAATCGGCCGGCCGAGTTCTATTTCATCATCACCAGCCTATCTTTATGACTTCTCTTAGGACGAAGGCCTCTTCCGGTGATCTGAATTACCCTGTCTTTTGTGCGAAGTAGTTCAATGTTATGGCCTTTCCTCCAACCTTTGATCACGTCACTATAAGCCCAAGTTTCTGCCGCGCCGTCGGCATTTGCGCTTGAAAGGACAAAGGAAAGGCAGCTGATAGTTTAAGCTGGTATAATTTTGTGCTACCTTTACCTCCTCGACACTCGCCGCCCCACCTCCGAAAAATAAAATAAATATCGAAATTCTGGATAAACCACTAGCGCGGAGCTTCCAAGAACAAGATCCTCGGCCGAAGCACGGAAAAATAATTGACTTTTCGGTGACAGCCGATGCCCGGAGGATTGTGCAGTATATTCTGTATAAACCTTTCAGTTCAGTTCAGTTCAGTTTAATACCTTAAAGACCCCCAAGGGGGTATTACATAAGGGGTGGTTACAAGAAAAAAAATACAAAATGTTCTTTATACAATGTAATAAATTTCTTGTTGTAAAGTGTTGTTAGTACATCACCGTAACCTTTATTGCGTTTCGTTAGTTTCGAGATATCCCGTAAGACGTTGCATGAACAGAGTTGAGCAGGTGGTGCCAACGATTTCCTCGGGAAGGCCGTTCCAATCTGAGGCAGTTCGCAAAAGCAATAGCAACTCCAGACACGCAGAAAGGGCACATATGTGCAAGCAACGCGTCGTCTATGCAACGCGTCGTCTATGCTTGTTCGTGCATGAGCGAGTTTGCAATTCCGCGTTGTTTTCCGCCACGCGGATTCAAAGTATGCATTTCTTGTAACTCTCGACTGCGATTTTGCACATTTCGGACATATGCGCACATACTCTCTGTGGCCGCGTTACCGCCGCACATTGCACTACCGGAAATAGGCGCGGCGTGCACAAGCGCTGGCTTTCAAGTACTTTTGGCTTTCAGCGCCGCTTACAAATAGTCGCGAGCATAGTCATTTACGCGCATATGCGCTTGATATGCACGCATCAATATCTGAAAACTAAAAAAAGAAAAAAAAATTGTAAGTCTGCTACTTCATTTCTGGGGTTTTACGTCCAAAAAGCACGATACCCTACCAGCAAAATTTGCTAGGACCAAGCATCAGTGGCCAAGCTGTCCATGATTGGAAAGTCACTGGAGGCCAAGTGAGGAATGTGCTTGGGAAACGTGACAAGCCTACCATTGGCCAAGCATAGGAAGGCGATGCTTGGAAAACGATTGGAAACACCTCCTTCCACAATTGGAACTGCTGTGGAATTCCCAAGCATGTTCTGTATATGGGGGCCAAGCATTTTGGCCAATGCAATTTCTAGTACATTTATTTTACTTTTTTGTTTTGGCAACAATTTCACGCCCAGCTAAATTTGTTGTAGTTTCTTTTTAAGGAATACCGTACAAATAGCTATTAAGCCTGTCGTCCGATATGGGGTCCAAGCATTCTGTTCAATGCAATTTTTAGCACTTTTATTTAGTTTTTCATCTTGGTCAATTTCACGCCCAGCGTTTTGCTAGGTTTTGGTCAGTCCCACCCAGATAAGTCACAAGGCAAACATTTTTAATACTTCCATGTTTATTTACACCATACAATACACCAGTGGTCCATTCCTCCTCCAGAGTAAGTGGTGTTCCTTGAGCTTATTCTTTACTCATGGCGGCATGCTGGTTTTGTGTGCTTCCACCTTCCTCATGAGCTGCAAACATCAGCCACCTTTTTGTAGAGTCCGCAACAGCAGCATCAGTAGTACTGAACAACCATGTGTGTGTTGCACCTGTGAAATACAGGTACACAAAATACTGTGAGCCCAATTTTTCTTTCAAGTTGAATGTTGAAAGCAAGTGCTCAGGCACTTGCTTTCAATATTCCTTCAACAAAATGCTCAGAAGAAATATTTTCTGAAATGCTAGTTGGTTATGCATGGTCACGAGGATAACAGCACATGTACTGACATGAAGGAAACAAGAGTTGATAGAGCAGAGTGTTACATTGCTTCATTATTTTCCACTACCAGTTTATTACTAGGGGTAGCTTCCACATTTATGTGGGAACCTCATCCATATGAAAGAAAACATGACACAAAATATGAAGAAAAACAACAACAAATGAGCCACTTAAAGGGGCCCTTCAACACTTCTTCAGCATGGTCAGAAAACGCTGCCGATTGGTAGTCGAGAGTCCTGAGAACACGCGAGTCAAACGCCAGCACGCGGCCTGGAATTTACAATTAATTCTCAAAGTTAGCCAGAAATCATTCCCTCTTCTTTCGGCAAATGGTGCCATAGACATAAAAATGACCGCGTCATAGACTTTAATATCACTTCTTGAAGCCTTTGGAAGATGGCTCCGGGCTCAATGTAAACCTGAAAACCGGAACCGGTATTAAATATAAAAGCCTAGGTGCACCAACAGCAACAGTTCAGACGGTTGCATGGACTGCAGTTGAACTGAAATAAGCGAATGGTTACACTTCTCAGCATGAAACATTTAAAAGGTGGCTACTTGAGATGGGCAAATACTGCTTTTGTTTTTATCCCGTGCACACCTTTTTAAAGTTATCGACGAGCATTTAGCGACCTGCAGACATTTGTGCCGGCATGCACTTCGTTCGCGTCAGACCACACTCTGTCTAGAGGGTGTCAACTTTCTGCTACTAATGTTAATTTTATTACATTACTCCATTTAACTCACAGTCAAAATATAGCTGCAAACTGCCAAATTCACCGATAACTCTTTGACTGCCCCCTCTATAAATGCCGGCATACCCTTGCAATTTGTTTAATGTGCGAGCGTTGACACCAGGGTACGGTAGTTCCTACTTCGGCGAGAAGGACGAGATCGGCGATAGGAGGATCAGCTTCACAGTGGCGTCATTATAAGCGCACGATCGCACAGATAATGAAAACAAGGTGCATTCACCTTCATGTAGCGTGACCGACATCGAGCACGCATCGCACACGCGTTTTCAGCGCTTGCGCA
The DNA here is from genome assembly GCA_013339685.2 of Hyalomma asiaticum. NCBI lineage: Eukaryota > Metazoa > Arthropoda > Arachnida > Ixodida > Ixodidae > Hyalomma > Hyalomma asiaticum. The sequence continues at coordinate 32,992,851 of CM023483.1, read as the reverse complement.
TCGTAGAGCAAATCTCGTTACTTAATTCTCGCCTATATTAGTCGCTACCATATCCCGTGGTCAAGGGAGTCAACACTTACGTGATAATGCTAAAGAATTGAGTGTACAGGTGCGATTACATACGCGTAGCCGATGCATTCCGCACCGCATACACATATGTACTACATATACGTAGTACGTACATATGCATGGCGCGAATGGAAGATCGTCCGTTGAACTAATTTTATATCGCACATCGCTTTTCACGACAACGGTGGATTACTCACTAAAAATTAAGGCTAACTGAATCGCTGCTCGGACGCCGCATCTAAAGACGTTTCGCACGTGTCCGCCAGTAACATGAGAAAACAACGGCATGTGCATATAAAAAGGCGCTAGGAATAGCGATTTACGTCTCAGTACGTCGTCACCAAATTGCACATTGCAATGAGCGAAAAAAGCAATAAAAAGACCGTTGAAATTTACTCACCTTTTATTTCAACACAAGCTTGTCACTCATAAACGTGGCCGTACGAGCAACGCACGAAGAAGGAACGCGAACAGGTAGCAGTCGCGGGGCAAGTCGGGAAAAAAACCCGAGCGCTGTAATACAAACATGTGCATGCCAATACATGCTTAAAGCAAGATCAAATGCAAAATATATATGACAACCTATGTACAAGTACATAAGCGTTTAGCAACTTCTGCACTTTGCGAGTTTGGGAAAAGTGCCTGTTCGGATCCTTTTATGAACTATTTTTTTTAGCGCAGTACTGCTGTACAGCGGCCGACGTGCATGATGCGCTGAAAACAGCGCAAAATTCAAACGTCGCAAACGTTATGCGCAGGTCTGCATGATTCTCTGGATAAAAAAAGAAGTTAAGTGTTCCGTACAGCAACTAGCACGAACTGAATTAATGACTGCAAAAATACACGTTTCTGGTTATTCCGGTGCAGTTGAAATTTGTGCGACCTCATGAAAAATTGTACACGTACAGCCACTATTCCGCATTTCTTTTTCTTTTTTGGCCATTGGTACATACGTATATGTTCCTCTGCCACGAATTTCCCTACACTAATATGGAGAAGTGATCATGCTGTACTTGGCGACCATCCGAGAACATATTGGCCCGCGACCATGGTATGTTACAGAAAAGCCCTTGGCCACCATCACAAATTTTACACGTACCTCCGAAGCGTTTTCGTTCACTACTGATACGTGATATTGCCAAAAACTAAGGAGAAAACAAACTTTATAAACACGTTCCCCGCTGTCACCACCATCTATCCCATATTTTAAACGTGGGCCATGCCCTTTTTTATCACGCAGTCAGGGCATTGGCCAATGATAACGGAAGCCGATGGGAATCCTATGTGTGTCCAATCATCGGCCATCGGCCACTGCTGGTAGGGTAGTATTATGCGAGACGCCGTAGTGGAGGGGTCCGGAAGTTGGGACCATCTGGGAGTTCTAAAACGTGCACTGACATCGCACAGAACACAAGTCTCAACATTTCGCCTCCGTCGAAATGCAGCCTCCGCGACCGGGATTCGATCCCGCGACCCTCGGATCAGCAGCCGAGTACCATAGCCACAGGACCGCCGGGGTGGGGCTCTGTTGTTGCACATTATCTTCTCTAAATAGATTTGGCTAGGTTACCCGATGTCATTATTTATTGCACATTTATTGTTTCCGTTACCGCGAACGTTAGGATACAAAGAAGCGCCTGACGCATGCGAAATATTTCGCTGTCAGGTTCTTGACCGCACTGAACATTTTCACATATGCGCACATCCTCTCAAGGCTTTGCCATGCGGCGTCACTTTCCATATTACTCTGCGAAACGTCCGACACTTAATCGCTGCCCAGGAATCGACATTTCTTCGCCGGGTTCATGGGCGACTTGTCGGAGCAGCGGAAGGCCGTGGCAAAGGGCGCAAAGTTGCGCACGGCCGCGTTGCAGGGCGGCGACGAGCGTCTGCCAGCGCCGTCGTCCTGGCACAGACTGAAGCACATGGTCATGAAGAAGACCTGTGCTCCAGTAAAGCCCTCCATGCCTTTTAAGCGCGGCTCTTCGGTACCGCTGACGGACTGCGTAGACAAAGGAAGCGGCCGTTAATACAGCCACAAAGAGCTCCGAAACGCATTATCCGCAGCATGCGTGCCATCCCATCACCGCAATCATCGTCACCAGATGCGGGGCAAAGGCCTCTTCAGCCTATCACTAATTAACTCAGTTCCAGCTGTGTCATATAATGCGGAACCCCAATAATACAATCTTCACGGAAACCTGAATGTATATATATATATATAATCCGAAAAACGTGTCAACCCGCATATCCGAATGTCCCATCAGGGTGAGGGCCACGATTGAATATACCGTTGTGAACCGCGAAGAAAACAGTAACGATATCAAGTTCTGATTGATTTATGAGGTTTTACGTCCCAAAACCACGATATGGTTATGAAAGACGCCGTAGTGGAGGGCTACGGAAATTTCGGCCACATGGGATTCTTTAACGTGCACTGACATCGCACAGTACACGGTCCTCAACATTTCGTCGCCATTAAAAACCAGCCGCCGCGGCCCGGATGCGATGCCGCGACCCTCGGATGAGCAGCCGAGTACCATCGCCACTAGACCACCGTGGTGGGGCGGTGTGAATTCCTCGGTGTAGTCACCTCAGTCATGCTAGTCATACTATATATAGCCTCCTCGAGAATTATCGAGGGGGGCGGCCGCCTTCCTGATCATCTGCACCATCCGTACCTTTAGTGCTCGTTCACACAGCCGTCAAACGGCCCGTCACGTCACCGTCACGGCGCCCGTTTTCGTCAGGGGAGAGGGTTTCCGAGACGTTTTCTCCTCAAAAACGGGTTGACGGCGACGTAGAGCATTGCTCTACGTCGCCGTCAACCCGTCACGTCTCGGAAACCCTCTCCCCTGACGAAAATCGGCGCCGTGACGGTGACATGACGGGCCGTTTGACGGCTGTGTGAACGAGCACTTACACTGCAACGCGTTTTGACAGAAATCGCCTAGTGAGAAGGGTTTAGGAGGAGGAAGGGAACTGGCTTGAATTTTTATTTCATGGTCACCTAGAATGCCTCGATGTCCTATCCTCGCCCGCCTCTAAGTGTAGAATGAGGACATCCCTTGCCGGGGTTCTTGTCGCCGAGACCGCGCTCTTCGCAGCACAATTTCGCCGTTTCGTTGCCCGAGCTGTTTGGGCAGTAAATCGTCAAATTGGGGTTCTTTTCGTTGTTTTTTAGAGAGGTGGGTGCGGAGGACATCGAGGCATCCTGCACATGAGAACGTCGAAACGACTCGTTGAACTAATAATAGTATTGATGGCCGTCGACATACTGCCATTTACATGCCAATGCAGTCCTTTCCTTAATCGAGCCACAATCATCATCATCATCATCAACAACAACAAAAACAAAAACAACAACAACAACAACAAGTCGGTAAGCCGAGCGGTCAACGTTACCTGGACGTATGCTGCATGCGTCGCTTCCAACGCCGGCAGGTATGGAAACGCGTCGTCTGTCTCATTCTGGTCGGAGCAGGTCATCACCTGTGCCAATCTGTCATCGCCGCTGGCGACCACTAGGCCACCGAGCGCCGCTGTACTGAGCAGTACTGTGATGTCCATGGCAAGGAGCAAGCGGAGAGCGTACGCGAAGCCCAGGCCCCCGAACACCATGGCTGGCGTCCCCATGCTGTAGAAAAAGGGTGGTTCCGCCGCCGCGGTCGACAGTGAGATGACGCCTTGCAACGGCTTGTAAGTGGACAGCGCAGTTGTGTCCAGGGTGTAGACCAGACCTGCAGCCTTGTGCCACGATCTGTGTATGCGCATGGAGGAGAAACAAGGCAGTTGTCATCGAAACGAAAAAAAAAAAAAAAAAGTGGCTGATCTCTCTGTCAACGGAATCCGTATAACACGAAAGTGAAATGGGCCTTTGCATAAGCAGTTGAATGTTTATATTGCTACATCGAGGTGAACTTAATTGCCCATTACTATCGGTGTTTCTCTGGCACGGCACTGTTTGACGTGGATTGAACCCACGTTCACGCATTGCCTCCATAACTTCGAAGGACCAAACCCTCGTGGTAACTGAAGTAGTTTACGTAATAACTGGACACAGTCGATGGTAAATGCCGCGCGACAAAGGCATCGATCCTATTGCGCCACATTGACCCGTCAACATCGTTGTCGTGTTTGGGCGCCTAACGCAGCCGTACCATCACGCTCGGCGAGTGGTCGGGGGGGAACGCTACCCACGATGAAAGGTGGCCGGCGTTCTACCACTGCGCTGTCGGCGCACATACACTCGAAGGTGTACGAACGCGGCTACGTTCTTTCTTATGCTCCGCACGCGTGCATCGAGGGGGACTTCGGAACGCGCCTGGAGTGGTGCCGTCATCCAGGAGAAGCAAAGTAAAGCTGCAGTGATTCACTTTGCCTCGTCGAGTCACGCTGAGGGGCACATTTTTACCTTCCGTAGGAGCCCTGGATGGTGCGGTGGCACGAGAGCCAGTGGCCGAAAAAGCCGTGTTTGTTGTCCACCGTGTCGCCGTAGAGGAGAAGCTGGCCGCTCTGGAAGTCGAGCGGTGCCTCTGGCCAGACAACGGGACGCACCCGATGCAGCATGTCGAGCAGCGAGGAACTAACGGGCAGCTTGCTTACGGATGGTGAGACACGCGTCGCGCTCAGTACCGTGTCCTGCACAGCGAGTATGGTGTCCTTGACGACTTCCCGGTCAGCGCCTGACCGATTCTCCCAGAAGTTGTCGGCCATGAGTGCGTTGTATGTGAGGCTGACCTGTGAAGAATCGCGATCCATGTTCCCTCGCCGTGTACCGATTTCGTTATGTTCAGCACATCCTGGTGGCTTAGATTAAACACGCGAGAAGAAAATTCTGAGGATTACGAATTAAGAAGTGCGCATTGAGCAAGAGAAAGAATACCTTACGACGTATCCTCAGCTGTCACCTAAGAGACCGCGAGTGCGAAAGTCAGTTGCGAAATCTCTCGCACACGTTTCACGCCTTAAACCACCTTAATCGGCCTTAACCCAAGCAAAGCCTTGGGTTCAGAGTGCTGGTGATGTGTTCCGAGTCTCGTAAGGTATTAACCCTACTACATTCAGTACAGCTTTCATGTATTGGCAATGCTTGTTTATTATGACTATTTTATGGTAATTGTCATTCAGTGCTACTTGCTATCAATCAATGGATAATTATTATTGGCCTTGTTAATATTTAATCATTTCTTATACTCGGCTGGCATTCTTTCATCTCTTCTGGCCTTCTTTGGGTCACGTATGTTCTCACGTTTATGTCATACTTTGTACCACTCGTACCGACGCGAATATCGTTCAAGGATACGGTTACCACCTCTTCGCAAAAAAGAAAAGAAAAAAGAAAACCGACCCATAAGGGGGTGTTAGCACAGGATATTATGTTGAAAAAAAAAGGAAACAAAAAGCCTCCCATCCTTCGCTTGCAATGGTAACCATAATAATGTACGTGTACAGAAACACGAACACTGAGCTAGCCAACGAGTCTGCTGACTTGCACGAAAACACCAGTGAATGGAATAAGGTTTGCGCTAAAACTGACGGAGGTTTCGCATTGCTCTGAATGTGCTGCGCTGAAGAGTGACCACACATACCTCGTCTCTTCTTCTCCTTTGCATGAGTCCGCCAACGAAAGGGAAAAGGTGTAATTTGATGGCCAAAAAACCGCCAATGATGGCCGGTCTTCTTGCGGACAGACAACCGGCCCGCGCTTTAAGAAACCGGTCGCGCCGTTCAAAAACCGGGCAGGTGGCAAGCCTCTTCAAGGACACCATCGCAGTGTCGCCCAAAGTATAGTGCCTACCGGTATATTTCTAGGCACTGTACCCAAAGGTAACGTAATGATAGCGCTAGCAATGCGTATGACACCCGACAAAGCAAGGCTGTTGTAGACCATGTACATTGTAGTAAAATAAATTGATAAGCATAATGTCACACGCCACAGAGGCAAAAAAAAAAACGATTTTGATTCTACGGCAGCTAAGATTAGTTTTGCGACGCTTGTGTTATGAATAGCGCAGACAAGATGTGACTCGGAAAGTTTCAGATAACGTGACGACCTATGTAACAAATTATACTGACGCAAGATGTACAGTTCAGGTGAAAATGAAATTCAGCTTCAGGTTGTGGTGAAAATGAGGTCATGTGTTCCATTATCAGAAACGAGCATACTTGAACCCCCCCCCCCCTCCCCCTTCTTTTTGAAGGGAAAAAGAAAGAATTACATTTTTAATTTGACGAGGACGGAAAGCCAGCGCGCACGATTTCGGTTCGTTCGGCCTTTCCACCTTGCGCTTATTGTCCGCAAGACAGGGGATGTCGGCCATCTTTGTGTTCGGCTATTGCTGCCGCCGACCTGTTCAAACGTTCTGGCTACTTTAGTCGAGAGGGGAGGGGGGGGGGTGGAAGCAAGGTCACTACTATGCTGACCACGGCGTGCTGATCTATACTGCACGCTGTATGGTCCCCACCATGCGGCGTGCTGATCACTGTTCCCATGATTGGACATTATAAGGAAAATCACGGCAACGACGACGGCGAATTTTTGTTTTTGAGTATTACTTTAATTGATATTACAATAGAGAGGCAGAAAGATGCAAGTACGCGTGTATTAGGTAAGCAAGCATTCGATGCTGATGTAGAAAACAAAGTTACGAAGAAACCGAAGTAACGAAGTTGTGTAGGCGATTAACACGCAGAAGAAGTAACTGGTAGGCTATTGCAATAATACAATCGTCTTCTTGCATTTCCAAGACAAAGAAGGTTATTTGGAGCAGCATAGAAAGTGTACTTAGCTAACAGTAACACAGGGTTTGGATTGAGACATGCTGCATTGTTCCTGTCTTTCCTGTCGCGTTTTGTTTGCCAAATTACTGTCCGAGACAGGCTCAATTGAGAGGACAATACGTAGTTGACGACTACGGGGAGGTAGCATGAGAGATGATTCTAATCTGACGATGAGATCGTCAAAATGAGAATAGCTACCAGCTTTGTAGTCGTCGTCGCAATCATCGACATCATAATCATCATCACATGTCATAGCTCTACATCGCTTGCCCGCCCATCATCCCCTCTGCCGGTGGCCTTACCTGTGCGGCGCACAGCACTTTCAGATAGAGCTTTCCATGAGAGCCAAGGGCTGTGGTAGCAGCAGTGTAAAGTCGGTTGCTCGTGAAAGTCGCAATTTGCTGCAAGAACCACCAGGCCGTGTGGTACAGGAGCTCCAGGGATGAGAACGAGCCCAGCAGAGCTCTCATGGAGTCCAGCACAGTACGGCTGCTCACATACACAGCGGTGCTGTCGTGCACCATTGTGTCAAATGCAGCGGCCAGGGCGGATGTCCAGTCTTTGGCGGTGAACATAGGAACGAAGTCTTGCAGGTCGCTGATGCGGCCGTGAAAGGGCAATGGATACCGATCGTGAGAAGGTGTGCTCAGCTCCTTGAAGACGTTGGTCTGAAAAGGCATCGGTAGCAATGTTCATCTTCCAGAAGCTGAATGCCCTAAGAGCCAGAACTTATGAGAATATGAATTTGTGTTCAGCCTGACTACGGAGCGGGTTCTAAAACCGTTTATGATGGTAATTAGTGGGCGAACAGGCTGTTGCCCTGAAGAAGACAAGTTCCTTCGTAGAAACGTACTATAGCATCAAGCTGAAGCTTCAGTCATTCGTATTTGCTCTGAAGCGCCATAAAACACAAACCACGAGAGAGCACACTGGACAGAGCGCCCTCTGTTCACCGCATCGTGCCGTCTTCTATAGTGGCGGCCTCCGTTTTATGTTTGTTGTGACAAGGAGCGAACGAATACAAAAAGGGAGGATATTCTACAGGGTATTCGATACATATTCTTATTGTTGAGTGACGAGGTTGGAGGAATTGAGTTTGATCGCGGTGACAGCACAAGAAGTGGAGATAGAGTGATTCTGCACGGCATATACTGCAACATGTTACAGTATGGCCATAAATAGCGTTAACGTTAACGCTATTTATGGCCATACTTTAAGATGCACACGTCGTGCCAGTGAGTAGACACGGATTCAGATAAGTAATCAATGACTCGAGTCCAGATTCTTATATTTTGGTGTTTCCATACACGTATGCCACGACGATGCGCGGTACTATTATTTAAGCATAATCAAGTCAATTGTACCATGTTTAAATTCCGCATCAACCTGTCACAATTACGGTATGATATACTAGTGCCAATAGATGTATGTAGCGCTTACTGACCTGTCACGTATGCATGTGGTAACGCTTGCTGTACCCCTGACCCACTTAGTAATATAACTACAGTTTTTGGGAGCTTAATTGGAGATCTCGCCGTAACGTTACCTGTATCGACCAGGCAGGTTGGTCGGCTGCACCCTTGCTTTCCGGACCAACGTGCCTGGCCAATGAAGGTAACGTGCCGATCAGTCGCCGATGCCTCTGTGAGCATGTGTGCCAAATATTATCGCGCTACACGCACCAGGGGATTCGAAATTTGATTTCGCGCACGGCTATAAAGTGCCCGCTCTTCAGCAAATGACGTCACTGGGGGCACCGACTACACCGCTCGAGGCAGAAATAGCATTAGTTGATTTCATGATCGCGAAAGATCATCTGTTTTGCTTTATTTGTTCGTTTTGAATTCAACAACAACAGAAGTGCATCTTTCTTAAACAGTAACGAAAAGTGTGAAGTGACGTAGTCAGTGCGCCCAGAGCGATCATTTGTCGAAATAAGAGGGCGCTTTCCAGCTGTACGTGCTTGAAATCAAATAGCGAATTCCTTAGTGCGCGCAGTGCAGTAATATCGACTTACATCTCCACCGGAGCCTCCACGGTTGATTATCACCGTTTTCTGAATATGTTCAAAATGTGTTGCAAGTCACCACGATACTTGAAACTGCCAGCTGGGAATATCAACTAAAGTGCTATTTTCGCCAGAGTAAAATAACTTCACTAGCAGATTAGCTTACACAAGCAATGTTCATCTTCCGGAGTTCTATGATACGAATGTATAACAGGAATGCACTTAAGGCGGAATAACTTCAATAGCTATTTAAGATAAGTGCAAGTGCCCTTTGTAAACTCGAATACGAAAAATACTCGTCAAATTCAGTTAGGACACACGTGGTCGCCAGCAAAGCACTCGCCTGCACGTAGGCGCTCCTGGACCGCAGGAACTGCAGGTACGACTTCGAAGCTCCGCCCGAAACACTGCCGCTGTCGTAGATGACCTCGATGAACTCTTCCACGTACCGCTGGTAAAGGGCCTTGTTAAAGCTGTTGTGCACGCGGTTCCACAGCCGCGCCAGGGGCTCCGCGGACAGCCCTATGTGGAGTTCGCCGCTCCGCGTCATCAAGTCGATCCGGAACCACAGTGACACGAGCCACTGACGGAGAAGCGAGCAAGCGTCTTAACGCAAAAGGCTTTAATGTGAACTAGAGATTGTTTCCGAAAGGAAATTCATTCGCCTGCACGGTAACTGTCTCTCCCCACTGAGGGCACCTAAACTGAAATACATTGCAGGTGAAGGGGAGTGAAGGAAGGGTATGGAAAGGAGAGGCCTCCTCCTCGAGACGGGAGATTAGCACTGCCCACTCAACAGAGCACCAGGTCAGGGTAACTCTCTCCTCATTAGAAAGGGAGGCGGGTGCGATTGAAGTGTAGACATAACAAGTACACAGACAAACATGCAACTTACCAAGCGGTAGAGGGTATCGAACGCGGGCCTTTGAGGTGCCAAGCAAGCACGTTGGCACTATAGGCTACAGCGGCTCCTCCAACACGGTATATAGAGTAAATAAACTATATATACTGCAGCAGCAGTTGTAATGATGGTGCTTTTGTAACGTGAACTGTGCTTCTACTGTTCCGTACGCACTATCATAGTAATACATATGTTCTGCTACCTTTCGGCATGCTTTTGTGCAACTTTGCTCGATCCCCTAGGAATATATGAACGAACGACGCTCGTGATGGCACGCCAACGTACCGTAGATTGCATCTTTCTTCGACAAAATTTGAGATAGACATATCGCGGTGTACAATCTAAAGAAGGGTGTAGGAGAGTTGAATTCTCTTAACAGCCTGCAAACAGAGCCGAGGGAAAAGACCTATGTGCTTTTTGACTACAGCGTGAGTCCGGACGTTACGTCGCACCATGAGCTACCGCTGTGCTGTCGACGTTCTTGGTTAGCCCACGTTAAGCGTACTCATAAATGGGTAATCATAAGCTTTGAACAAAGGCATTAATCCTATTAGTAACACTTGACTGAATGCCAAACAATTCGTTATAGGCAATTTCCTCAATGACTACTTCGCATGACACTGATTTCAACAATGCGTGGGCTTTTCAGCCACTTCCCCTCCGCTCTCAAAGTGTCCGCCCGTAAAAATTTTCTGGGGACAACACTGATGTAGACTATATATATATATATATATATATATATATATATATATATATATATATATATATATATATATATATATATATATATATATCTGTAGGCTGTACCTTGCCGCTGAGAACGACCAGCGCTTTGAGGAGCTGCGCGTGCACACTGACGTTGGTCGGCTGTGGTCTTCCGTCACCAGGTGGCACCAGAAAACCCAGCTCGCCACGCAAGAACTCCTTGAATTTTCTGATGGCTGGGCCATCGCCAGTTGGTCGGGCCGTGTCGCACAGTGCCATCAGCTGCTCGGGTCGTCTTCGGAAAGGCAGGTCCGTGTCATAGTTGCTCATGTTCGGCCGCACATGCTCCAAGATCGAGTCCAGGATCGTCTGTACGAAATGGCGGCGTTACGATCACGAGAGATGCAGAAGCTCGAAAAGAAGGCGGGCGTGAAATTTCTTTTCGCAGTGGTGTAAGTGTTATCCTACAAGCAAACAGCGTTTGACGGAAACTTGTGATGTGGTACGCTAGGTATGTCCCACGCGGTAGCCTTATTCCAACCTCTAACCCTATCGTTCTCGGTCGATATTATCGCCGCACCATCGGCTTCTAATCCGAATGGAGAACGATAGCTTCCTTCTGCGTAAACCTTCTGGGTACTATTTCGATATCTGATGACTTGTGGGGTTTTACGTCCCAAAACCACAATATGATTATGAGAGACGTTGTATTGGAGGGTTCCGGAAATTTCGACCCCCTGGGATTTTTTAACATGCGCTGACATCGCGCATATTTAGATGTCCGTTTCGGAATCAGTACACATCCGTTCATGCAATACAGAGATGAAACCAATCACGGCAGCCTCCAAAGTGCGCTGAATCTTTACACAAACAAGCGATGTCGACCATTTACGCTGGTCAGTATAGATGCCCCCTTATAAATACTAGAGGTGCCCGAAGAAACTGGCTTCTTTTTGGAACGACCAAGCGTTCCTCTAATGCACAACTCATACGACCGTACTGCCACGCTCTAGCCCGGCCGTGGTACGGTAAACGCGCGTTCGTATCTGTGCTCTTTCACCCTTTATATGCTCTGTCTCACTATTTCCGTGCAGCAGAGCCAGTGCTACGAGGCCATCGAGCGCGGAATTCTTCCGAAGCGAGAAGAAATGCCGTCATTCGGACAAGAACCTGCAAGCCGCTCGCGCCAATAGAGGCTCTGCCTTCTCCTTTTCTTCCTTCCAAGGCTGCCGTTGTCACTGCAGCGCCTACCGTCGGTTGATGACATGGGTGCTGAAGGACATGTTAAGCATGTGCTCACCCTCCCGATTGGCCGAAGAGGCCTGTAGCTTACACAGTGCTGCACAGAACTACTGAACAAAGCGCTCGGCTGCTTCTGCATGCACAGCAAGGAACCAGGCTCACACGTGTTATCGCGCTGCTGCACCGCCAGTCGTGTCGCAAAGCTATAGGCGCCACGTTCATCGAAGCTCACGGTGAATTCCACACGAGTGCTTGTTCGGTTAAGTGCTTGGGTCAGCGTTATCCGTCTTCTCTATGGAAGCGACAATTTCGTCCAGTGTGCCCTATATCGGCCGATAACCCCGGCCACCCTTCTTGTAGATTCGTAGCGTTGATATGATGATCCTCGATACACTAGCCTTACACTGTCTTTTTAGCAGGTTCGTGTGCCCCTGTAACGAGAGTAAAATACATTATATTAGGATTAAGGTTTTGCCTCCTCCCAAGCCCACGTGGTTCCAGGATTCCTTCAGAGCTTTTGTAACAACGTCTTCGGCTCCGGCATTTCCTTCGATACAGTTGTATTCAGGAACGTAACCAAGAGGGATGTGCACAGTGACAACGTGCACCACTCTCCCAAAATTCTGAGCGTACGAATGCTATAATACTTCGCGATTGTCCGTGTATAATGACCGACGGTGCTTTGTGCCAGCAAATTATGAATTTTGCGAGGTCCTTGATTGGTTGGGAAACTACCATAAGCACTAATTTGGGAAGGTCGACATCCCAATCGGACCATTACCACCGTATACCATTACGACAACGAATGATAACCACCACGATAATCGCCCCCAGTGGACTGACCCATTTTGAAATTACGCCGTACAACACGAAAATTTCCACACTGCCAAGAAGAAAAAACAGAAAGGAGGACGCTTAAGCTACATCTTTGAGAGGGGAAAGCGATAACTGCGCGAGCGCCATCTAGATGAAATTTATGCAAGCAAGCTACCAGGCCGAACGCCTTCTCTACCTGTAGGTCGCGCTGTCCGGGCGCGCCAATGCTGCGGAAACATCCTCCCAGGTGTACGTTTGGGCACTACCCTACATGAAGCGTTGGGTTTTAGGGAGAACAATGGATAGCTGAACATACCCGCGATTGAATTAAGTAAGAGACGTAGAATACTGGTTGCAGAAAGCTAGAGAGAACGGACAGAAATAATTATAGGGAGAAATAAGGACTTTCTGCCATTAGCGGCAGAGAACTGGGCTACGAATTTACGTTTTTACTATAGTATGATCGATTTAATTGAAGTAGATTTAAAAGGCGTGAGGACAACTTAAAGAGAGAGGGAAAAAAAGGTTCTTAAATTTTTTTACGAGCCTGGTGGCGCACATGTCACCGCCCTGTTACAAAGGGGACACTCATAGCATCCATCCATTCCATCCAATGTTGGTATTGTAGTAATGCTGGAAAAGGGGCTTGGTCATTTGAGCTTACTCGTAACAGAACTACGTTTTCTCGAACGTTCAAATTGCTGTCCGAGCTATATCATATGTGTAGGTCGTAGTTAAATCGTGGTTTTCTAGCGGATATTACTTCGGGAAATTCAGTTTAGTTCACTATCGTACGACGTTGCAGAGGACCTGCGTGGTCTGCGATTATTTGTTTTTCCGCCGCGGATACCGGCGCTGGATATTCTGTGACACGAGCTCCGTGTGTGTCGCGTGCCTTCTCTGTATCGTCTTATACGCGCTGTAGTCATGCATGGGAGCTCCTTTGAAAGAAGAGTGCCAATATGTATTTCTTGCTGTGCACAACTGGGAGAAATATGGCGGCTTACGCGATGCCGAGACGCTGATTAAATTGCGACTGGTGCGACGCTACTTTAGCACATTTCTTCCCAATCAACAGAAAACGAGAACTGGAGCTATGCATGCCTAAAAACACATGTAAAAACGTATCTGATAACTGCATATGGACACAGTAACCGAATCAAGACAAGTCCAAAGGAAGACGGAATCTTGAATGATGTGGAGTGGTTGAGCAGTGAATATCAGTTGACCCAACACTCCAAAAGGGGGACGTTGTCTTATAGCAGGCCTTAGTCGAACCGTTGGTACATTCAATGTTTGATGGTCTGTAATGTGGACGCATTGGAATATATAGGACATGATATGAGATCCTCATGTGTTAAAGTAATGTTATTGGATATGGCCCTGCATGAGCGCACAGTTTGCAGCAGCATTACATGGCAAGAAGAAAAACCCCTGAGAAGCCGGAAAGCGCCTTTGGGCCCAACTTAGACTCAACACTGCCAGCAGAAACACAGTGAAGACGGAAAGCAAGGGGAACTTAAGCAGGAAAGAAAACGATGCAGATGTACCGTATATGTGTGTACATTGTCTGTGCCCATAGTGCAACAGCACGAACGCCGGCAGCCAGTTGGCGCGACCCATAACTAACATAGTTGCCTTTAGGGAAGGCTTAGCTAAATTTGCCTTGGGATTCTCCCTGGGGACTGCACTGATTGGTTTTACGAAATACCTCTAATACCACTACCTTCTGCAACACAACACCGAACACACCGAGTAGCAATGCAAATGAAAAGGAAGAGGAGGAGGTATATGTACCTGTTCTACCATTGTGGTGGCGAGGCCGGAGAACTTGAGCTGCCAGGCCGCGCAGACGTACAGGCCGAAGTCATCGCAGGGATCCAGGGATCGGTTCCGCCTCGCGCTCAGCGCCATCGCATGGCCTCGGCAGCCTTCGGTAGAACAGATCGGAAAGGCTCCTGGCGCGCCCTTACTGACGAACAAGAAGGTACACGTGAAGGCCAGCAATGGAAGCACCACGATGACCAGGAGAAATACTGCCACGACCAAGGACTTGCTATGCAAGCCCTCTGAGTGATGCTTCTTGACGTACGGTTCTATCTCGGGCTGCAAGCGCTCCTGTACGCGGTGCAAGAATGGTACGCAAAATTTCCGCAATTTCACTTATTTAGGATTCCCAAATAAACAAAAAGCAGAACCAACATATGCCGGCAAAATAAACAGAACTCTCCGAATCTGTTAAAAAAAATGTTTCTTCCCCTTTGGAAACACTCGGAGTCATAGGTGAGACCATCAATCGCACTCTAACACATCAAAATTTTACTCACCCTGAACTGATCGGCCTCGGGACTCAGACTAAGGAATAGCCGTTCGCTGAGATACGTTATCGCATGAAGAACAAAAATTCAGGAGGAACTCGCCTATAATGGCTGTCGACGCTACGCAATGCCATGTGATGTCTTACACATACATCCTATCTCCAAGGTCGACTTACTTTGCCATCGGTGGGCCATTTATGCATTCCTGGGCTGATCTTTGAGTTGCGCATTACCAAACTGTGGCGAGATTCGCTCCGATTTTCACTCACAATGTGCTAAATGCCTCCGGTAATGATGTGTTCAGCATCAGGAGTGGCTGAAATTTTCTACTGTGAAAAGTTCTGACGTAGGACAGTTCCGTGTATACGGGCCCTGCGCATGGCTTACCAGGCAGACTCACCGACCAGAGACCCCTGGAGAACAGGCGCACGTTGCTGCGTGTTCTCTTTTTCTTCAAGACCGAGCATAGTATCAGGTACCTGTTATCGCGCTTCATGGAAACAAGCCCGCAATTGCAGTTGTGAATAAACTACTAATTTAGTGTTTTGCGCATATGTATTTCGATCCCGTTATTCGGATAAGTTCGCTAAACCGAATATGTGTAATCTTTACCGGGAAACATAAATGCGGGAAGCACCATATGCGCGTCGTTAGAAGCGTCTTATCAATTATGCGTTTCGGGCGCCTGTTTTGCGTTTGTTCCTTATCAAATCGAATACTGTGATATTTGCGACACGAACGAATATGTACTATCGTGAGAAATATGCAAGGGAACACAAGAACGCGTGTCAAACAGCCTCAAAATCGACTCTGAGTGATACGCGGATGGCGTTGTAAAAAACCGAGTGTAAAGGAGGGCGCTCTTCCACTAACTGTTGGGACTCCCACCGCGCTAGCGTTTCTACAAAGTAGCAACTTGCTCCATTTCACCGATAACACGGTATCGTCCGATATTCGATAAGATGCGGTAATTGTCACAGTGACATGCAACAATTCGTTTCTTTTCCTTTCACTCTGTCTTTTCTTTTGCTTCACACAGGAGCTTGGTGCAATGCCGAGCCCTGCAGTTTGTATACAAACAAACGCATGGCAGGAGTGGCAACACTTGTTAGAACAGCCTTCCTCTCCCCACTACGATTCTGACGGCTGCCGCCACGTATCACCGACAGCTGGGTTTCAGGCTATTTGTCACGCGTTCTTGTGTTCCCTTTCATATTACTCACGATAGTACGTCTCGTTTCAATCATTGACGCCGCTGCGAAGGGTCCCAAACCATCGCATGCTAGCAGCTTCGTCGTGAAACTGACCTTTTCCTGCCAATTCTAGATAGTATATAATATGCTTTGATGCTGATACAAAGCGGTGTTCCTAAGAAATACCGGTTTACTTCCTGTAAGGTGTTTCGTGTTAGAAAGGCGCAGTACTCCGAGGTTCGAACCGCCTCACCGGCTGTAAGGTGCCCATGCCCTGGTGTCGATCGCGGTTGGCCTTCGGGACTTCACTCGAGGACACCTTCCTCTTCGATACCTTGAAGGCTTCTGTTGGATCGTCCCTTGAACCAGCTGGCGCTGCTGACGATGAGGGAGTCGGATTTGCGGTGGTACCGGAGGTACTGCTTCCTGTAATAAATGGGAGCTTCAGAAAGAGGCGAAAACAGAGCAAGCGACAAGGCAGTGAAACATAGAGGACCTTATACGGATAGGCTAATTGGTTCGCAAACATTAATGGGCGGCGTCTGCAGATGGTGGACTAGGGGGCACTTGCCCACTCCCCAAGACGAAATCCCGCAGACCCCCGTGAGTACGTTATGGCGAAAACAGCGCAAACGACAGGACAGTGGAACACACAGGACACGGCGCTGTGTCCTGTGTGTTCCACTGTCCTGCCGTGTCCTGTGTGTTCCACTGTCCTGTCGTCGTTTGTGCTGTCTTTGTCATGATATACGTGAAACAGCCCACCTAAGAACCCCATAGAAATAGCCCATGCAAGCGCACATGGCCTTCTCAGCGGATATGTGCCACACCGTGTTGCGCTGCGCACGAGGACGTGCGTTCGACTACCAGCATTGCAGGTTACGTTTCTATGGTGGCAGATATACAAAAAAGGTTAAAGAAGTACTCAGGTAGTTGTAGCGTACGTTAAACAGCAGCAAGTGGTCAAGTAAACTCGGGGTCCATCACCACTGCGTGCCTCATATTCATACTGTGACTTTCAAGTTGGCACGTAAAACCGCGAAATTTTTTTTATTTACATTTCTTTGTACTCACTTCGATCGTTTTTATTTTTTTACGTACCGTAAGCCGGACTGTTTGCGTGCTCTATCTCCGAATGCTGCGCAAAACCTCTAATGTAAACGAAGCGCAATAACTTTAAAGGATCATAAAAATATAAAGGTTCCCCGCAAGGAACGGCGACTAAACGGAGATGCGCTAATATTTAAAATTGTCTCTTCAACCACCCGAGGCTGCTGACGTACGTACCAAAGCGTATTCGTGAGCTCACGCATTGGTGCGTAAGCTTCCAACTTGCCTTTGTCACTGTGTACATAGATACTATATGGTGTTGATTTCATTGATGTCAGAGGTTTAACGTCCCTAAACCACGACATGACGACAGACGCCGTAGTGGAGAGCTCCGGAAATTTCGATTTTTGAAGTGCACCGACATCGCACATTACACAGGCCTCAACATTTCGCCTCCGTCGAAATGCAGCCGCCGCGCGGCCGGGATTCGATCCCGCGACCTCTGGATCATCAGCCGAGTACCATATAGCCGCTAGACCACCGTGGCGGGGCATAATGCATGGCGCCATCTGGGATCCGCTAGAGGCTATACCGTCTCCTAAATTGCGGTCCGAGCCTGCCTCTTAATTCGCATATTTATTTCTCGCTTTTTTTAAAAAGCGCTATGCATGCCTTATGTGCTACGTGCCTTATCTGCCTTATGTGTTACAATGATACGTGATTCAGCACAAACAACTCAACTGCCGTGATATACACAAATCACTGCGTGGTGACCAGTTTCGAATGACATGACAAAAAAGGTATCAGTATATGTAACGCTTAAATGGATCCAATACGTGGTGAGAATAGATCTGGAGGCGCGCATTATACGATTATTGAGGCACCTGCAGATATCACAAACCCCGTAAACGCTGTATCGTAACGTAAGTTTAACAAGTTATTGCAAATACATAGAAATATGGACGTACCGCTCATCCCCGTGTCTTTAACAGCAGACAGCTCGTTGCTGCGTCTTGTCTCTAGACCTGTCGTCGACGACGCCGGATCTAGGGAGCTACGCCGTCCACCAGAGACCGCGGGTGGCAGCGAAGCCCTCTTCACGGTGTCCTTTGTGCTTTCCAAGACGGCCGCCCTTGATTGCTTCCGAGACGTTTGCTCTTCGCAACGTTGCTCCGGCATGGATGCCGCGGTCTTTCCCGCGGCACCGACGCCGTCATTCGCCAATGGCGCAGACCGAGACGAAGTCCGAGACGACCTTCCAGATGGGGCGCTCCTACCAGAAGACGTCGACTTGCGCCTGTTTATCACGTCGGGCTTCCCGGGCTCACTACGAGAAGCCTTACGGTCTGCAGGATGGTCGGCCCTGCCAGCTGCCCCGTGTGCACCCGACGGCGCATCTTCCGTGGTGGCGGGCCCCACCTGGGCTGCGGCGTCGTTCTGCTGTCCATCGGGTGTCAAGGGTGTAATGGAGACTGACTGACTGCGGCGGGAGGAGCCACTGCTGGTTGAAGAGCGCGACGCTCGCTTTCTCGCTGCCTTGGCGGATTCTTCGGGTTTCATTGATGGCCTGTATATACGAAGGCGGGTACAGTCACAGAACAGTTTTGAGTAGCAAGGCTCTGCACTCGTTGGCTAGTGCGCAGCTGCTGGTGGGGAACGGAGACGTTGAACGTAGGTGGCCTGCTCGGCAGCAGCTTCGAACTGGGCCGGAGAAGTGAACAGCCTTCGCCAGTTTATGGTACAAAGCTCTGCCTGAAGGCTGTGACGTACGCTCCCTTGTGTACGGTCTTTTGCAATTCAGAAGTATAGGCGTAGTCGTATGCACGAATTAGAATAGCGCGTCATACTTTTTGCACGTGCTTCTTCTTCTTCGTATCCCTCTGCCTTGATGATGATCATGATGGTGATCCTCTTTTATGGCGCTCACCTATTGTGGGTGATAGGCCAAGAATCGGGCGGTAGTAGTTAAGCTTGGATTGTGTAAGGGGGACTGAGCCAAGAAGAATAAGAACAAGAAAAAAAAAGGAACTACGGAAAGAAAGAAAGAACTGAACGGCCCATTAGTCAGACTATCAGATGGAATGGAAGGAATGCAAGAGTAGTGAAACGTTTCGATCTGAAGACCACGAGGATCGATTTAGGACAAGATAGATTCGAACGTAGAAATAGAATTAGCAAAGAATTCTTTTTGTTTCCTTTAAAATGTCGAAGACAGCGGAGCAGACATCCCTGTGACAGTACCCGAATACAAGGGCCCCGAACGATAAAATTGCAGGAAATTTCGTTTGAAACCCCATCTTACGAAGTGGAGTTTCGAGGAACCTTTTTCTCTGGAGCGAGTATCTACGACAGACTAAAAAGAAGTGATCAATGAATTCGATTTCATTGCAAAATAGACATAGTGGGGACGTCCGTAGACCGGCTCTGTACAAGTAAAGGCACATATGCGGAATTCGATAGCGTAATCTGGTGAATGAAACCTCCATTTGCCAAGATGTTCACCATTGTTTATTGCAGCAAAATCTCAAATGTTCGAAGTCTTTTTAGTCTGTCTAGACAGGAGTCAAGTTCACTTTGTAGACAAGCATTTCTATACCCACGTAAGCTGTGCCAGGTAAGACGGGTATTATAGGACCACTTAAAGATGATGTGGCTAACGAGTCTGCCATTTCATTTAGATATAACCCGCAGTGGCCTGGTATCCATAGTAGACGAATAATTTGCAAGTTGTCATGCAGGTATTGAACTCTGCATTGGACTAGTTCTTTAGTTATTTTCTTTTTCTTATCATTCACGCCTCCACGTGCGTCGCGTTTACGCACGGGGTTTTAACATCGTGCCTGAGAACTGACGATGTTTACGTCTCAGGGAGAGAAAGAGCTAGAGGCGTACGTTTTCCCTCCAAAGCGAAAGAAATCATGATTGAGGTTTGGTTACACTTTCGGACATAATTCGCGTCCACTTACGGTTATTCGCGAATCGCACTGGCATGCATACGCATGCATCCCATCTTTTGTTTCTGTTTGCAGTGTAATCATATGTTAGGGGCTCGTTCAAACGACGGGAATTGGTGGCCATGGTGTACGCCGCCGCCGCCCGCTGACCTTCACTGAATAAGGCCTAGTGGAGATCAGTTTCACCGCCACTTCCGGCGTCCGTAACCCCATCAGCTCTGTTCTCTATCACAGCTTTAATAAAGAACAGACAGACAGACAGAAAACGAACTCTTCAGTAAAGAGAAAAACTCAATATCCAGTGCGGATTTGAACCCAGTTAGTGGCGCCACTACACTCCTGACAGACTCCCACCACCTGGTTGGGCATCTAGCATCCTCAACCACAGCTCTGAAACGGTAGGAGGGGCATGCATACACTCCCGACTCCCAACACATGGCTGGGCACTTTGTGTTCTCAGCCACGACTCCCGTGTTGACGACTCCTGTTGTCTAGGTTTTCAGCCGTCAGCCGTGGTTCCATCGACGAATACGAGGAAAAATGAAGAGAAGGAAAAGAGGAAGAAGACGACGACGATGAGGAAGTAGAGTAAGAAGATAACGACAGTGAAGAAGAGGCAGAGCGCGGCAAACCAGAAGAGGAAGAAGAGAGGACAGCGACGAAAAAGGAGATGACGAACAAAAATTGGAAGAAGAAAAACTGGAAGCAATAAAAGAAAAGACAATGGAACAGGAAGAATGAGATAGCACAAAACAAAGTCTATAGCTTACAATGTCGCTGTGCTGTGTCCGTTGCGCAGGCCTCGGAATTCTTTCTTTCTTTTGTTTCTCTCTCTCTGAACCTTCCTAGGGCGCGGTGGCTTTTTTGTGTGAGAAAAACAATGCGCAGACTTTGAGTGGCTCGTCGGATGATTTCGAGATTGCGCCTGCACAATTTTCTCTCCGTTGCTTCCCGTTCACCGATTACAGCTTCATGATATGTTCCTGGAGGGGTCGACCATTCAGGGCGGCATGCGATATGCGAGGACATCAGTATAATGGGTCTTTCAAAAAAGGTGTACAAAATTCGCAGAAATACAGGAATGAAGATACCCGCCAACCTTTTTGCCGAGTTGTTTTGTTCACGGCAGCACGCGGTGTAAAATGGGTAGGAGTAAAAATCTGAGAAGTAATTAACAAAATTACACTAATTAACTCTAAAACCAGTACAGCTAGACGTTCATGCACAGTTGAGAAACTGAAGTTACTTGCACAGGGATTCCATATCATTAAAAAAAACGACGAGGCTAGTAATATCTACCGATCGGCGAAATCTGGCTACTTTCACCCAGGAAACCAAACTGAATGGCCAAAGAGCGCAGTTGCTGCCACCTTCCGTAGTACTTTTTTTGAAGACGATAGTCTTTCTTGGGGTACTTGAAAGCAGAAATTTTGATCTGTCTGCCTGTTTGTCTGTCTGCCACACGATTCAGCCACCCAGCCAAAGTTTAAGCACTTGCCTAACACACAGCCATATTGAACTGGTAGCTGCGTTCATACTTGTGAACATCGTCAGTCAAAAAGCAAATGTTATGCATATCTGAGGCGCAACATCAATACGTCTTTATTAGGAGGTGTGTTTCTTTAATAGAAAATACATAGATACGTAATTTTAAAGACCCCAGTGTTTCTTAGGCTGCGCTAAAAATGCGACGCTATGTACGAAAAAGGCCTCTGCCGACAATTTGGTGCTGCCACCTGGCAGTTACCCAGGGATTCTGCACAAGCTCATGTTTCCCGACGGCGCTGCCGGCGCTGCCAGATGGTGTCCGTATCTCACGCAGCTAGGGAGCCTACATGACTGTCATATAGGCTCTCTTACGCAGCGTAGTACGCCCGACAGAAGACTATACCGTCTTTCGACGCCATTTGCAGCGAAGCACGCAGATATGCCGCCAATTTTTTTCTTTCTCTATGGTGTCACATAGTTGATCCTCTCCCAATTCGAGCGAGGCTGAACAAGCGCCGTGATCAACAGCGATTTTCCTCGATTCGTTGCTGCATCCAAGTAAAGCTTTCTGAGACATCCAGTACTGGGGCAACGCCAACCCTGGTGCGAAGCGCTCTGCGTAACTCTGTGGGAAAGCGTTTGAAAAAAATTGACGGCAGATCCACGAGGTGAATGATGATGAGATTGGGCGAAGCTCCTGGAAGTAATCATCGGTTAAACCGTGAAATTTCTTCCGTTAATTCGCCCGATAAAAATGACGTGAAACGATTGATTAAATGTTTTATCAAACTTTTATTGCTGGTTTCCGTTGTCCTTTCATTATGACCGCTTTGTGGTCGGTGAAATGTAAGCTAAGTGGTTCTTGCACTGGTTGCAGATGAAAACCATTGCTTTACCTGGCGTCTTTCGTTAAGCAGCTGGCGTCTTTTCGTTTTGCTTTAGAAACATCTGGCGTCTTTCGTTAAGCAGCTGGCGTCTTTTCGTTTTGCTTTAGAAACATCTGGCGTCTTTTCGTTTTGCTTTTAGAAAACATCTGGCGTCTTTGGTTGGTTTATTTCATCAATCAACGGCGTTTTGAACAAAATTTTTATTGTTTAATCACGCACAGGAGAAATCTCACCAGGCACTACCTTGGAGGTAAACAATGGCTGCTACTGGGAATGAGAGACAGCAGAAGTCGGCTTTTAACACTTCTACTTCTACTAACGTTTCCTACTGGAACATGCCAATGGCTGCTAATGGGGAATGAGAGACAGAAGAATTCGGCTTTTAGTTAACGCGCACGCTGCGAATTTTTTTTATTGTTCAACAACGCACAGGAGAAATCTCCCACCGGCACCACCTTGGAGGTCAAAGCGTAAGACTGGTTACGCACTACGACTACGACTACGAGGGACGAACGGGTGCTAAAAAATCGGCAGATCCCACGTGCAGTGGGAATCAAGCAAATGCGAAGCACGCATAAGGAACGTAAAATGGATTTGCATTGCTGTCTCGCTATACCGAGTTTGGTACATATGAAGTTAACGAAACGGCCACAAGAGCACCAAGACTGTGGCATGTAAACCATGCCGCTCATACACGCATGTCATGATTCTAACGTTATGACTTGTCATTTACGTTCGTCATGCAGTCGTGTTGTGCCATAGCAATTTTGGTATACATCCCTTTAAGGAAACGAGTGGCATGCAGGTCATGCCGCTAATGACATGCATGTCACGATTTTCATGTTATGACCTGTCATTTATGATCGTCATGCAGTCATGTTGTGCCAAACCAATTTTCGTATAGGCTCCGTGCAGTTGAGTTTTCCATGTGCGACATCAGCGCCAGAATGAATTTCCAGGCGGAGAGAAGAAGTAAAATTGGGCAGACTGTGACAGGAAAATACGCGAACGCGATGTGCGTCTCCAACTCTATAGCAGCAGCGACCGCCCGTCCCACCTTCTTTCATTTTATTTCCTTTGAGACGAGCGCTCCAAACCTGCAGCAGACTGTTCCAAAGGGCGACTCCGCGAGCGTTCGTGTGGTTCGCAGCACACCCGCATAGCAGCGAAGAAACGCGCGCGTCGCTATCGCCTCGGTTTCCACCGTGCGCGACTGAGCCGTCCGACGAGATTAACGAAACGCCTGGCATGTAAATCATGCCGCCCATGACATGCATGTTCTGCTTTTCATGTTATGACCTGTCATTTATGTTCGTCATGCAGTCATATTGTTGCATACCAATTTTCCTACACATCCCACTAACGAAATGGCCAAGAGAGCACCAAGACCGTGGCATGTAAATTATGTCGCTCATGACATGCATGTCACGATTTTCATGTTATGGCTTGTCATTTACATTCATGATGCAGTCATCTTGTGGCATGCCAATTTTTGTATACATCCCGTGAACGAAACGCGTGGCATGTAAATCATGTCGCCCATGACATGCATATCATGATTTTCATGTTGTGACCTGTCAGTCATGTTCGCCATAAAGTCATGTCGGGACATACCAATTTTCGTATACATCCCATCAACGAAACGGCCTGGAGAGCACCAAGACCGTCGCATGTTAATCATGTCACTCATGACATGCATGTCATGATATTCGTGTTAGGACCTGTCATTTATGTTTGTGATGAAGTCATGTTGTGGCATGCCAATTTGCGTATACGTTCCATTAACGAAACGCGTCGCATGTAAATCATGTCATCCATGATATGCATGTCATGATTTTCATGTTATGACCTGTCATCTATGTTCGCCATGAAGTCATATTGTGGCATGCCAATTTTCGTATACATCCCATTAGCGAAACGGCCAGGAGAGCACCAAGACCGTGGCATGTAAATCATGCCGCTCATGACATGAATGTCATGATTTTCATGTTATGATGTGTCATTTACGTTCGTCAGGCAGTCATGATGGGCCATACCAATTTTCGCATACACCCCATTAGCGAAACGGCCAGGAGAGCACCAAGACCGTGGCATATAAATCATGCCGCTCATGACATGAATGTCATGATTTTCATGTTATGACCTGTCATTTATGTTCGTCAGGCAGTCATGTTGTGCCATACCAATTTTTGCATGCATCCCATTAACGAAACGGCCAGGAGAGCACCAAGACCGTGGCATGTAAATCATGCCGCTCATGACATGAATGTCATGATTTTCATGTTATGATCTGTCATGTACGTTCGTCAGGCAGTCATATTGGGCAATACCAATTTTTGGCCCCGCCACGGTGGTCTAATGGCTATGGTACTCGGCTGCTGATTCGAGGGTCGCGGGATCGAATCCCGGCTGCGGCGGCTGCATTTCGATGGAGGCGAAATGTTGAGGCCCGTGTGCTTTGCGATGTCAGTGCACGTTAAAGAACCCCAGGTGGTCAAAATTTCCGGAGACCTCCACTACGGCGTCTCTCATAATCAGAGCTGGTTTTGGGACGTTAAACCCCACATAACATAACAACATACCAATTTTCGCATACACCCCATTAGCGAAACGGCCAGGAGAGCACCAAGACCGTGGTATGTAAATTATGCCGCTCATGACATGAATGTCATGATTTTCATGTTATGACCTGTCATTTACGTTCATCAGGCAGTCATGTTGTGCCATACCTATTTTAGCATACATCCCTTTAGCGAAACGGCCAGGAGAGCACTAAGACCGTGGCATGTAAATCATGCCACTCATGACATGCATATCATGATTTTCATGTTATGGCCTGTCATTTATGTTCGTCATGTAGTCATGATGTGGCATACCAATTTTCGTAAACATCCGATTAGCGAAACGGCCAGGAGAGCTCAAATTCGTAGGCGGCTAGATAGATAGATAGATAGATAGATAGATAGATAGATAGATAGATAGATAGATAGATAGATACGCTCAAACTCGCCGAAGTTCGCTAAGAAATGCTTCGCATTTAAAAGTCGATTACCCTACTAGCGATTCCTCGCTTTTTCCAAATTGCACTTAAGACGCAGTCTCAGAAGTTCTATCTTGCCGTGCGTTGCGACATGTGTAAATTCGCCCAATCGAATTTGTTTTTCTGAAATACTTTTGCACTTCCATATGAGATTCATGAGGTGGTATATTAAATGTTGCAAGTTGCAACGCAATTGGCAATTACCTGCTAATTGTACTCTAGTGACATGCATCGGAGGGTTGCCTTTCTCTATTAGTTAAATTTGGTGTGATTACACCAGTTTGATTTTTGTGCTGAAGAGGTTCTGTTAACTTGAAGTGCGGCGAAGCACCGCTACGGGAGCAGGAAATTCACGTCGCTTTATTGACAGTGCCTTGTGCATGCTTCTCGGTAAAGTTAAAGCCCAAGCAGATTATGCAGCTGCAACGCCCATTTGCGGCCTCATGTATCACGCATAAGTAAATATCAGTAATAATAAACTTACTTAATTACATTCTTTTTATTCAGCACCGCATAAATGATTTGAAACGAGTGCAAGGTGCCGGTACGGAAGTGCATGTATGGTATCTGCGATATTTGAATGTATAGGATTGTGACACCTTGATGGATGACAGTGGCGTATGGTAATTTGTACCTGTCAAATCGTTACTGGTAAAGAGTAATCATGAGTAATTAAATTAACAATTAACTGTTGTGGTGCCAGCCATATAAGTACATTGCGAGAAGGTTGGCCTCTCACAACCTTGAGACGGAAACCAGAAACGTCCTAGATTATAAACAACCCTTATACACAGTCAAGTTTAGTTCTAATTGATTGTTGCACGCGATTGAGGTGATTGAGTGGAGCTTTAAGAGCGGATTGGAGTTTAACTACCGACGGTAAAAATTAATTGAAAGTCCGATGACACGTTCAAGCACCAGAAGAGTGGCCGCAGCCTCTGGTCCTTATTGTTCTTAATATGCATAAAAACATTGTCGAAATATTACATCACCCAATAAAACTATTCGCTGACGATTTTCATTTCGGTACCGCGACATGTGCGATATATCGCGGTACCATTTATATGGCATCGTTAAACAACCGCTTTCACAGGGCAGAGTGACTTGGGATATTTTAAGTGCGTAGTTCTTTAAGGGCTCGCCTGGTCGACGACCGTCTTCTCCTGTCGCGTGCTCACGCTTCCCGTCGGTACCCGCGACTTGCCAGAGAGGGCGCCACCACCGCTCCGAGCACGCGATTTCTCCTCCCACGAGATATTGCGCTCAACGTACCAGGGAACTCGCAGTTCGGTTTCGAACACAGGTGGAAAGCGCCCCCTCTTCTTCCAACAAATGACGTCACTGGGCGTACCGACTACGTTGCTCGACTTCTTTCGTTGCTCTTTCAGGGAAACACACACTCACTTTCTTTGTTGAGTTCAAAACGAACAAATAAACTATAGCAAATGATATTTACGCGTTCATGATGTCAGTCAATGCTATATCTTGCCCAAGCGATGCCGCCAGTGACGCCATTTGTTGAAAAAGCGGCCGCTTTCCAGATAGCCCTGTTTGAAATTAAATTGCGTATTCCCTGGTGCACGCAGGGGAATCATAATTGGCTCATATGTTTAGAGGAGCCTCCACGACCGATCGGCACCATTTTGTGTCTTTGTTCAAACAGTGTTGCAGGGCACCGTCAAACTTGAAACCCGAGGCCTTTGGTAGTCGAACCCGGCTCGTTTGAGGGGTTGTAACCCGGAGCCGCTGGCAGTCGAATGGGATTCGATTCAATTCGAACTTAATGTGATTCGATCACGTGGCCTTCGAATCAGCAGCTGAGTGCCATAGCAACTAGACCACTAAATCAATCAATCAATCAATCAATCAATCAATCAATCAATCAATCAATCAATCAATTTTTTATTATTTCATGAAAAGCTTTACAGATAGAGGTATATACAGAATTAGGTCCCATAGTAAAAACTACATTGGGACCTCCTGTTCATGGTTAACATAAAAGTTACAATGGCAAGAACGCTAGCTGAACTAGTACAATTGCAAGAATGATAAATAATTATACAGATATAAGTAAATAACGATAGTGATAGACAGCAGTGTATCGGCGGGGCATTTTTTAAGGTCTCCTCCCCGTGAGAGATGTAAGACTTCAGCCTTTTTAATAGTGCAGGGATGCAATCCGGAGATCTAAACTGATGGCACCTAAAGCGTTAGGACAAACACACAGTTATATCATCATTTATAATCGGGAATCGTTGATGGTGCCCATAAATTGGTGAATATGTGCATGCGCGGGCTTCCGGTGGCAGGTCATACGTTCCCGAGGATTTCTGCAAAAATAAACCAAGGTCCTCGTGTTATTACTATTCGCGCACTAGAGACAATTCAGCATCGCTGTGTGTTGGGCACATTCCTCAACCACGCAAGAAGGCAAGTGACAAGGAGTTAAGTGACGCACCATTCTTGATCTTTCCCAAGATTGGATAGAGGACCATGGAAAGGACGACGCAGGAGAATATGCAGACGATCACGATGGCGCACGCAACAGAGGTGAACGTCTTGTTGGTCGCCAAGTTTCGGATCCTGCACGTATATGAACGAAAACATTTTTAGGAGACCCATTAATTGCGTCCCTATTTTCCCCTGTGTTAGGTTTACAACAGTTCCTGAAATTAGGGCTGCACGATTTCCACAGTGACAGAGCACGAGACCTTGGGAAGTACCTGATGTCACTTGCATACTATAGAGCTAGGTTATGTTGATGTTTGGCAGACAGCGCAGGAACCGGATCGCGTGATATGGAGGGACGTAGCGCGACGTAGAGATACAATTTAATCCTTGCAAGACTGGTTTTGTTGTTGCAGAGATCACGTTATCTTGTTTTGACTGTCTCCTTGCCTCGTGTTGACAGAATTTTGTGGTCATGGCCAAATGCATCAGTAACACGCTGCACTCAGAGGACGGATCACATTTCGGCCGTCTATCACGCCGAGTGGAGTCCTGACGCGCAGTTGTGCGTATATTTACTATACCTAGCGGCATTGCAAGAGAGGAAAGTTTATTACAATTACTACAAGTTTGAGTAATTTCATCTGCACTTATAATTATAGTGACCGGCACTGTATAGAAGGACCGTATTGTGGTATACCCGCAATATACTTAGAAATTTCATACGTTCTTCAAATGGTATCGCATTAGAATTTTGAGGAGGCCAGAACTGAGCACGCAGGTTCTCAGGAGTCGCACGCTTCCTAAAAATTTTTATTCATCCGGGAGTAGCCTGATGGACGGAGGGAGGGAAAAAATGGGGAATGGGGGATTTCAACACTTTTTTTTGGGTGCGGGCACATGCCCCCACTATTTTAGAACGTGTGCGCAGACTGCCATCTCCTGCCTCCTGCCCCCCTTCCTTCCGTCCTCTTTCTACCCTCTGTCCGGTTCCGGTGTCCCTTGACAAGTGTGCTTGTGCTCGTGTTTTTATGCGCTGCAATTCACGAACGAAACGTACCGTTTTTACAAGTACATAGCTATTCATCACTCGATGAAAGGGACACATATTTTTTTTCTTGAATTTCGTAGACATGCTTTTGATGGCCGTGCGTGTGAACGTAGACATGTATGCACACTCTTTAAGTTTCAGCTCCTTATCGACTTATATATGCACCGTCCCATTTCATCAGCAAGACCGCACGAGACCGCGTAGGATCAAGGAAGAGTTAGTATAGCCTCCGCAGTGTTTCCTCCTGCCTGGGCTGCTCATCATTGCCAGGAACCCTCAAAGGGCGCACAAGATGGTTCGCCATCCGTTCTTACTCGCAAGAAAATGTCCTCATGAGCTTCGTAAGCAATTTTCCGTTTAACGCGATAGCGTTCTCGAGCTTCCGCCGTGTTTCCCGAAGCACCCGACCACTGCAAGCCCTACGCCATGGCACAATGCAGGCACGTTAGCGAACAGAATTCAATTTCTCAAAGTAAAATTTATGAGATAAGTTGCAAACCACGTCTTAACATTTACACACATGATAGCTCAATCTGTAATTTGAATGCCCGAGAAAACGTAGTTACGAGGACGCGATGCGAGTGTTGCCCATGCAGTGACGCTATAGCGTTCACTCTTAAATGCGAAGGTCAAGCGTCCTCCGAGCATTGCGTCCTTCGACCAATGAGCGATATGCGCTCTACGGCGACGTACCTCGGGTCAATCTCATAGTCGAAAGGCACGGGAGGCTCGACGTTGTCAATCCGCTCGGTGGACACACGACTTCGCTCCATTGCGTTGTGGCTTCTTCTTCATTTCGTGCAAGTGCCGAGAACAGAGCAAAACAGTCGAGTGAGCCCGCGCGTGCTTTGCTGTTGTTGCTATTGTTGCTGTTGTATCCTGTGCTCTTGACTCTGGACTGCTTTGTTATGAAGAAGAAAGCCTTATGTGTATCACGCGAACGTGACCTAGAAAAAGAAATGGTAGAAGAAAAATAGAGTACAAGGAATATGGCACGAAAGCTATGGCACGAAAAGTACGAAAACTCGTCTCTCGTTCACTTCGTTATGTACGAGAGAATTTACGTGGAGCTGTACGAATGTACAAGTAAAATGACCGATATGTATGTGACATCAATAATGTAACATGTTCGTAAGTTGTCTCACGATTAACGATAGTGAGGTCACACGTGGTGCATACACGCATTTGTTATGGGGTTACGAGGTAGGGACAATGTGGATTTGACCCAAGCGTGATCGAATGTTAGCCTACAGCCTGTGCCAAACTACGTTCGCGTGATGTTCGACCGTCAAAGGCCCCGAGTTCGACTGCCAAAGTTGAGGACTTGTAGGGATTTCTTTTCTGCACGTGTGCAGGAACGCAACGACTCAGTTGTGACCAGTGACAGTTGTTGAATCTCCAAATGAGGGGGGTGGGGGGGGGCTTACCCGTTTGCTGCAAGAACCCATGCGTGTCACTAATAGTGAATTCCACTGGCGGATCTCTGGAGCAAGTTCTTTTGCTCCGCGGCCGAGAATTTGAATTCCACTGGCGGATCCCGAGCAAGCTCGCATGTTCCACTGGGCGATTTGGGGCAACTTGCTCCGCGACGGAGCGCACCGCGATGATCCGTCTCGTAGAGCTGGATTCTGCCGGAACTCCAGCAAAACGGTGCCGTCATTTCCAGAGCCGAGCACAGCCATTTTTTTCCAACATTTTATTTAATGCGAAGCATTTCTTAGCGAACTCGGCGACTATGAGCGTGTCTATCTATCTATCTATCTATCTATCTATCTATCTATCTATCTATCTATCTATCTATCTATCTATCTATCTATCTATCTATCTATCTATCTATCTATCTATCTATCTATCTAGCCGCCTACGATTCTGTGCTCTCCTGGCCGTTTCGATAATGGGATGTTTACGAAAATTGGTATGCCACAACATGACTGCATAAAAAACATAAATGACAGGTCATAACATGAAAATCATGACATGCATGTCATGAGCGGCATGATTTACATGCCACAGTCTTGGTGCTCTCCTGGCCGTCTCGCTAATGGGATATGTATATGAAAAATTGGTACGCCCCAACATGACAGCGTGACGAACATAAATGACAGATCATAACATGAAAAGCATGACATGCATGAGCGGCACGATTTACATGTCACGGTCTTGGTGCTCTCCTGGTTTTTTCGTTAACGGGATGTATACGGAAATTGGTATGCCACAACATGACTGCATGACGAACATAAGTGACAGATCATAACATGAAAAGCGTGACATGCATGAGCGGCACGATTTACATGTCTCGGTCTTGGTGCTCTCCTGGTCGTATCGTTAACGGGAGTTCGTTTCGCTAACGTTTCGTTAACGGGTTAACGGTGCACAGCTCGGCTGGCGTTAGAAGCCTTCCATATTAAGAAAAACGAGCCTATCTGTATTAGCGCGGCCTCGATAAGTTTGCATTCATCAGAATTTCGTCTCATGCAGACCGTTGCCTGATTTATGCTTGTTAGTCTATTGGTTCCTCGGCTCTTCCTTGAAGTGTTTGTTGCGCATGCGTCGAGACGCATATACTACGTCGGTGGGTGACCTTCACAATAAACAGTTGGTAGTAGCGCCCGTCCTGTCTGTTTCGTTTCTTCTTGTGTCCCTGTGTATTTCGCGCTAAGTTGAACTTTTCGTGATGCATAACCAACTAGCCCAGCAATCTGTCCTACCACAGCATGACTGCATGACGAACGTAAATGACAGGTCATAACATGAAAATCATGACATGCATGTTATGAGTGACATGACTTACATGCCACGGTCTTGGTGCTCTCTTTGCCGTTTCGTTAAAGGAATGTATATTGACATTGTCGTATTTTCAACCACGTTTTCACAACACCTCGAACGGCTCGAAGTCCTCGTCTGTCTCGCAAAGGCTGGCCTACAGCTCAACACAAAGAAATGCAGTTTCGCGAGCAAGAACATCAAAATTCTTGGACACTTAGTCAGCAAAGACGGAATTCGGCCACAATATGAAAGTTGGTATGCAACAACATGACTGCATGACGAACACAATTGACAGATCATAACACGAAAAGCACGATATGCATGTCATGAGTGGCATGATTTACATGCCACGGTCTCAGTGCTCTCCTGCCGTTTCGTTAACGGGATGTGTACGAAAATTGTCACGCCACAACATGACTGCATGACGAGCATAAATGACAGGTCACAACATGAAAACCATGGCATGCATGTCATGAGCGGCATGATCTACATGCCACGCGTTTCTTTAATGGGATGTATACCAAATTTGCTATGGGACAACACGACTGCTTGTCGAACGTAGATGACCGGTCATAACGTCAGAATCATGACATGCGTGTATAAGTGGCGTGGTTTACATCCCACAGTCATGGCGCTCTTGCGGCCGTTTCGTAACTTCATATGTACCAAGCTCGGTATAGCGAGACGACAATGCAAATCCATTTTACGTTCCTGATGTGTGCTTCACATTTCCTTGATTCCCACTGCACGTGGGATCTGCCAATTTTTTTTAGACGCCGTCTGATAACCATGGGAGTTTGTTTACATATGTTGGAAAGGCGTCGTTCGATCCTACAGGGGACTGCTCCTCGCTCTGAGCAACAGCAAGAGTTCTACGTCGGAAAGCAGCAGCAGCAGCAGCGAAAAGAGTCATACGCGCTGTACGAAACGTTATTTAAGGAGCTGTTTCCAGAGTCCCCGTGGTAACGCCCCAAAATGCTCGGCTACGTCGAAGAAGTAGTACACGCGTACTCGGAGAAAGAGGTATGCACACTTTTGCGCGACGTCTAACGTAGTACAAAGCAAGGCTGGCAACATGGGCAACAGTACGCGTGCGACAACTTCCGCTGTAATCCCTGCCGGAGCGAGTTTATTTTTCGCTGGCCGATGGGGATCGGATCGCTCCGCGACGGATTTTGTTGCTCCGTCGCGGATTCGGCACACCGCTCCAGATCTGCCAGTCGAAATCACTATAACTAAGATACAACATTGTTAAAGGCTCAGATATTGCGAACGTAATTGTTGAGCAAACATGAATTCCACATAGCAAACGGAAGCTACCAGTTCAATTCAATTCAGGTTATTCCGACATCACGGGAGACATTACAAAAGTCACAACAGTGATGCTGTGGGGCGAAAGCAAAAAGCCATTAAGGCTTGACGAAGGCTTTCGCACCATTTGACAACATAGCAACACCAGCATGAGATCATCAGTCATTATACAATATCAAAACATGTACTTCAGGGTCAACCGCAAGCCATTCCTCAGCCACCTGTTGAGGCGAGACCATTATGTGCTTCCTAAAACGCGCAATCTTAGAAGGCAATAGACCGATCTCACCGCGTGATCTGCGCATGCGCGAGTTTCCAGGAGCGGCGCCGCCGCCATCTTAGTTGTAGTTCTCAAAGCACAGCTGCTACGGCGGTGCGTGCTGCGTGCTATAAGTTTATTGGCGTTTTTCCCGTATCCTTCGAGTGGACGACGATTGAACGCATCAGAAAACGATGTCCGAACCTCCTGTGGCCGTGTTTCATTTAAACTTGTCACTCCATGTAGCGCTGTTATAGGAAAAAAAAAGAGAAAAAGATGAAAGTTGAAATGTAAACATGCGACCTGGTCACAATCTCGTCGTTAGTCCGTGCGCCCGTGACGCTTCGAATTGCTGTTACCCGTATTCGCTGAATTATTCGCAATAAAAAAAAAGCAGTAAAGACTCTCAGAGCACGTATCGTATAGAGATAGAACGCCAAGAGCGCGGAATGGTGAAAACTGAAGACTCGGTTGAAGGAACGATCTTGCGCTTGTTTTGTCAAAGCAAAACTTCACATGCACAGTGTGTTGTTAGTACAGGGCTTCGATCACAGTGATGCGCTAGATGTGAATGGGTGGAAAACGATCGCGATGAAGAGGTTAAAGGCGCGTCCACTTTAGCGGAACGATGACTTGCCGCGCACCGTTAGCGAAAGCTTACGGGCCGCTGCTAATATCGCGAACGACAAGCAGTCCTGCTGCATAAAGTACGGATGAGTCGGTGAGTAACTTTGGCGACAGGTGCAAAACGACGAAAAACCGGCAGCTCGCTCTGCCCGCCGCCCTCACACCCGAAGGCTCGGCGCCGATGTCGTCGCTAGGCCTTACCGCTTCGAAACCGCGTCGACATAAACTCAGTAGGCGTATGACCCTATATATGCAGGCCGCTCGCGCACATAAGATGACACGTTTTGTCACTGGTATTTACTCTTTAACTTGTGCTCGCAATAAAATCACACACTGAAAACCGAAACACTGGCGGCAGCGATGGTTGCTATTGATGCCGGCGTGGCGTAGCAATAGCCCTGCGCATGCAGCGTGAAGTATGCGCTAAGCTGGGCTTGTATCAGATCTTTCGTTCACGTTGACGCTTGACTGTCGTTATCGCTCGCATTTTCTAGCGAGCACAATTTTGTCCAGAACACAAGCTGTATCCACACCGACGCCGTTGGCGGAGATCGCGCGGGAAGGTGATCATGCACACGCTATGAATCATTGGTGTGCCTGAGCTGTTATGACGCTGTAGGGCATTGCAAAAGTGTCATGCATAAAAACCACAAAATTCACAAACACTGCTGAACAAGCCGTACGTGTGCCGTAGGAGCCGGTCTGTCCGACGCACTGCAGTTCCTGCCGGAGCTTTACATTCTTCGCGAACACGAGAAAAACCGAAGCGCTTTTGTTTCAGGTAGCATCCCGGCACATAGGGCGTAAATCCAACCATCACAACTCATCGAAATAAGGCCGATAAAGCTCGTTAACGCTGTTCGCCGATGCAGCGGCCACGCATTGAGCGTACCGCGACGGCCGCGAGTACTACAAGTTCCGGCATGCACTGCGGCAGCGGTGGCGCGGTGAAACAGCGCGGTGAGATCGGTCTATTCCGGCGATTTTTTAGTTTCCACCGATCTCAATAAAATGTTCAGTATATATTCTCCTCGGTACTGTAATAATATATGCCAAGCCGGGCGCTTGCACAGTCATTTGATTAGTTTTCTCGGAAATGAGTTCTAAAAGTTCTTAGCGGATTCTTATGCGGGCCATCCTGTGTTTTTGACGTCATTACCTTCAACGCTGCCTACCCGAGCAGGCGGGTTGTTGAAAGCAAAACGCCGATACTTCAACGCTCGAATCGTCGCTGTAGGCTTAGAAGAGGTGCTATAACTCAGTACAGCTTCGGATGACATCGCCACTTCCATATTTCTGGCGCCAGCTTCGTATCTCCGACGGCGGGGTGTCTCTGACATCATCGCATGTGCTTCACGAAGCGTCTACCCGTTTCGGTTTCGGTTTGAACACACCATTCAGTCGGTTATTTTAAATTATTCGTACGTTCCTGAGCAGATCGAACCACACTGGCTGTTACAGGACTATCAGTAACCACAAGAAAACGTCGCTATCAGAACATGGTGAAAAAACCGCCGGAGTTGCCCTTTAGAGGTGTCGTAGGGGTCGACATGATCAGTGCGAAATTTCGGACTATGTCACGTTGTTCGTTTGGCAGCAAATTCGCATAGCAATGACGTGACAATGATTCGCACACCAATGTCGCGACATTTATGTCACAATTAACCATAACGCAGTCTCGTGGGGAGCATGCCCGCATTCCTTGTAAAGGGGGTGCAGGCACGCTTCAATCGTTGACCTTTACGGCCAGTGTGTCAAATTGCATATTACGTGATCCCAGATGAACCTAGAAATACATATAAAGCAACCAACGCCAAAGGTTCTCTACGACAATGCTGAATGGCTGTCACCGTCAATGGGTTTTAGCATGCGATAAGGAAGCGGTGAACTTAACTTTCAGTACCTCCAGCAAATCCAAAATACAACCTGCTATCAACGGTTATCATCGATTGCCCCTTGCAGCCATGTAGGTTGGTAGATCGTGTGTCTTTTAGGGAACAGGTCCTAGCCGCTCAGAGGAATGAGGTACACAATATCCTTTGCAAACAGTTTTTTGAAAGCTGTCCAGCACACCGTTCCTCTTGTCCGGCGAACCCCCCGCCCCCACAAAAATAAATAAATAAAGAAATAAAGAAACTGTCATCATCACTAGTTCAGGTCCCCAAGAGTGCGCGTTCACTTCTGTGTAATGCCCAATGTGCGGCGTTCGCGCGCGCGCTTTTTTGTTCTCTTGGGCACATGACGTCAGCCCACTACAACACTGGCAAAACTGTGGCTAGCGGCCGTAAGCAGAAAAGAAATAAGACAAAGACAGTGCGCGTCGATTTGTCCGATGCACAGCGTCTCGCAAAGCTATACGTTTGTGCATGCTGAGAGCTTGCGTCCTCTCATGGCGCACAAGCGCAGTGCACATAATCGCTGCAACCTAATTGGCCTAATTAACATGTTCCCACCAAACACGCGGTTTACCGTGCCGCCTCTGCGTACACCGTAGTACACCGCCTCCGATCACGCCACCTCCAGCGGTAGCCAATGAGAGAGTGCCGCGCCACCTGCTTGGTACCTCGTACCAATAGACGTGCTCGTTACCACATCACATTGCGATCACGTGATACTTTGCGGTTATACAAGCTAGTGTACAGCCCGCGCCCAACCATACGCAGCCATGGGTCACACGAAACTAAATCGTACTCCCCAGGAAGACGCCAAGTTCAACCTCCTTACAGCCGGGTTCTATGAACTCTATGACCCCATCACGGCCAAGTTCTCCCTAGATAAAGACAAGTTCAACATCGTTACAACAATAAACAAGCATAACACCGATTAGCTTCGCTGCGTACGAGGTTCGCGCGGCTTAATGCAAGCTTGAAACAATTTTTTTTTTTTTTTGCAAATATTGTGAGAAAATGTATAATCTTTTCTACCTCGAGAAATGGAGAGAAGCGAGCTTGCACCGGCATAGTCGTCAACAAACGAATGCAGGCGCCATCGCGAGGGTATATATGAAAGCCAGACTCCCGAGACACGGCCTTCGAGATTGCACGTGCGACCTGTCCGAGCGCTAAATAACGGAGGCCATGCCTGAGATAGCGGCTGGCTTCGGCGTTTACAAGGTCAGAAACGCGCGTCGTGCGAAAGCAACGTTGCTGCCTTGGCTGCCTTGGCGATCGCGTCGAGAGGCGCTGTTTACAATTCGCTGTGTTAGTGGCGCCGTCGTGTTGGTTCCCTCGTGCGCGTGTTGGGCCGGTCGTGACCTCAGTGGGGCTGCCCGCCGTCATTTCGCGGTGCCGAAGAGCGTTTACTTGCTACTTCTACGCCGCGTCGCTGCCGCTAGCACTACACAGCTGCTGGCTTTTTCACCACCTCTCTTGATCTTCGTCTATTTTATTCACCCCCCCCTGCGCGATGTGGGCGACCAGCGGACGCGGTCATTTCGTCAAGCCGGACAACCTGGTCTCAGGCGCCGCCGACTATGTGGCCAACCACAGCGGCCCACTTCACCCTGTACTCGCCAAGCTCTGCCAGGTAAGTCGAATTTGAGTGCTGAGAAGGGAGCTGTAAAATTGAGAGTTTCAGAAATTTCAGCACGAAGACAGTGCAGTGTGATTAGTTTTCAGATATACCTACTCGCCGGTGTAGCTTAGCGGCGTCAAGGATGGCAGCTTGATGAGGTCGCGGGATCGAATCACGGCCGCAGCGGGCTTTTCGACGCGGGCAGAATGCGAAAAAAAAAAAAAAGAAAAGGGGGAAAAAGACCCCTGTACTTAGATTGAGCTACCCCCCTTCCCCCCTTACGGAAGGCGCCTCTTAATCATATCGTGGTTATAGCACGAAAAACCCAATCAATCATTATATGGCTGCCTAGCCCATTTCTTTTATCATTAAAGCAGAACTAGGGGCTGAATTCACAAAAACTTGTCCTTTGTAGCGATTTTTGCCATTTACTGACAGGCTTTGCTGACGAGACATGTGCAGCATTACAAGTGGATGAAATTTTCTCTTACGAACATATCAAGATGTTGTGAATACAGGCCGTGAAGTTCAGGCAAAAGTGGTGGCTTGAGTTGAAGAAGAGATTATTGAAAACGATAAAACGCAGAGTTTGTAGCCCGAGCCATGACGTTTCGACAAGTGGACTTGTCTTGGCAGCAAATTTGTCTTCGCCCTTACTAAGACAAGTCCCTTGTCGAAACGTCATGCTCTAGCGACATTCCCTGTGTTTCATCGTTTTCAATGATCTGCTCATACTCTTATCCTAGACAGAGTTATGGTAACACCCACCATGGGCGATCAGTGGCTATTTATTTTTATTTATATGGTACTGACAGCCTAGAGAGGCCTTAAGCTGTAAGTGAGAGGAGGGGGAAGGGGTGAGTACAACATGCATTAGTACAAAATAATTAGGAATGAATCGTTTTGTGCTATGATGTTGCTGCACTAGCAAGAAGTCGCGGGTTCCATTACTGTCCCACGGCTGCCGCCTTTCGATATTCCAAACTATAGTCTCGTGCATTAAAATTGAGGTG
This sequence comes from Hyalomma asiaticum, assembly GCA_013339685.2. Lineage (NCBI taxonomy): Eukaryota > Metazoa > Arthropoda > Arachnida > Ixodida > Ixodidae > Hyalomma > Hyalomma asiaticum. Next base: position 32,954,409 of record CM023483.1, on the reverse strand, counting down.
CCCGTTAAGAATTGTTGAAAATTATTCCGAAATATTCCGCTACGGAGTCCCTCAGAATCGCATCAGTTTTTCCGCCACGTAGAACCTCAAATTTATTCCACTTTTCCAGCAATATGATTAATCAGCACCTTACAGTTTTAGTGTTATGTCGTTGAAAATTACTGTATAAAACACTTTGCTAAAACAAAAACAAACTTCGTAAATAAATCAGCCACTCTTTCGCAGTACGAACATTTGACGCCAAGGACGGAAACGACTACAAACTAATCACATCGGGCTGAGAGCAACATGAATTAGGGTTGAGGCCCAATTCGAAATTTATTTTTAGGCCTATTTAGAAAATAAACATTGAATTAGTTTAGTGAACTTCCAGTTTATTTTGGAAAGAGAAGTTCAAGAGTTGCAATAGCTTTTAAGTGAACTGCGATTACCTGGGTCACCTGAAGTGCCCGAAACGGTGGCCAGCGGAATGGACGGGAGAGTGGGAGTAAACGGGGTGTGTCGAAGCCGGTGCCGTCCAAAGAACACCGTTCACGCGACTCTTTCGGTGTAGATATAGAACATCAGACGGGTAGTAAGACAAAACTGCACAGGTCTTCTTCGCAAATGGCGAGTGTGTTTGTATGTAGCCCATGGTTGAAACTTCACCAAGGGGTCGTTGCACGCGTCCCTTCACCCTGTGGCCTGCGTAAAGGACGCGTGCATAAAGGGCACTGCGTAAAGGGCAATGTACAGCGCAGGAAACATGCTGCTGTTCACTACTTGGCATCTGAGGAAAGACTGCATTAAAACGCAACCCGATGGGAAGCAGCGGAACGGGTTTTGTCTATTCTAAAGCTTATTATATAGCCTTCGTAGGGTGCAGAGGGCCTGAAGTAAGCTTCAGTTATAGAAACGTGGACCGAAACAAGGACTTTTTTTGTTGTTTCCACTCTCGTAGCTGAATTACAATGCAGAAGATAAGCGTTTGGGTTCACGAAAGGTTGCTACGAAATCATCCGCACAGTCGTTTCGTTAAAAATTTCGCTGCGCAGTTTATAATTCACTCTTGGCCATTTGTCTGAATATTGTCGAGCAAAATGGATGAATGAGTGTTACACTAGTCACCGGCACATTGTTCTTACTCTTCTAGATATCATTTGCTGTAGCTTTTGGGGCGAGCAGTCACTTGAACTTATCTGTAGAGCATAGCGATAGTAAATATCTTGGTGTCGGTATAAATGGTTCTTCCCATTGTGAACGCTCAATAGAAGTCGCACAATAAAAGCTCAAGCAGCGCAGTATAGAGTCACGACTTTATCACAGCGAAGCAGGTATACAAAGCGACTGCTCAATTGCTATAACAATGGCGTTCTGTCGTTGGACAAAGGATCGTAGATTCGATTCTGCGGCATCGACGGCCGAATGACAATGATGGCGTGGAGTGCAGCCTCGACCGAGCTTATACTGCGCACCCTAAACAATTTCGTGGGCAGCATCAGCCTCCGCCTTATCTTGGAGTGCTATGTCAACTCTGTAAATCGACCAGCACGCCGTTGCCACTTTAAGCAGAAAGCCACGCTTATGGTGGGAGAGGTTACATTCCATCATCTCAGCCCTATTTTTACTCTCACCATTGTCTGCGTGCTTCATGCGTGTAGCGAGCCCCGATGACAGCTGTTGAAGCTTTGTCGCAGTGTCAGTTTATCTCAACTTTCGGGAAAGTAGGTCGTTTCACCGGTGTATATATATATATATATATATATATATATATATATATATATATATATATATAATATATATATATATATATATATATATATATATATATATATATATATATATATATATACACACACAATGGCGCACACGAGGACTCCTCTTCAATGTGGTGCTTGTCCGACGATTTTTCTTGGGTGGCCGTTGTTGAACAGAGGTCCACTGGAGTATAATAATTTACGCCCTCAAAGGGAAGCTGCCCTGGGACTCGAATAAGACGAAACAGATGTTTATGTTGTCTCTTCTGCGTGCGTTTGCGCACCTAAGTGTCCACGTGTTTCCTTTGAATCCACGTGTCGAAACGTTGACTCTCAACAGTCCCTATTCAAAGACTTTTTCAGCAGTTTCACTGTATGTACGGAACATTGCGGCGAGAGCGGCGGAGGTGTCGCTCTAGTCGTCCCTATATAATTGCTGTCGCAATAAAAGTAAGCACATTTAAACGATAAAGGGAAGCACGTTTACGAAAGATCGTAAAACAAACGAAGCTTAACTTATCGTGCAGCATTCTGAAATAAACCACTAACGAAGAAGATTAGTGTTAAAAAGTAATCCAGGCTGGAAGTAAACACAGGCGTTCCACGTTTTTATAGCAATCAGTTTTACATTGTTTGATTAAAGGTGCTACCGGTTCGGTGACCGCAATTAAAGAAATGTGGAGAGCACACGAGTGGACACAGAGCATGAAACGAAGTTAACGCTCTCAAATGGAATATATATGTGTGTAGATAGAGTTTTCCCCAGATGTTATAAGTATAAAAATTTATTACTGCAACAGAACAATTTTTACTCAAGATATTCTCTCGTCAAATACGGGGTACTTTGGAGGAGCGTGCGGACCTTGTCATACGAAACAACGTAACCATGCAGGAGGCAGGAGGCGTGGCCGCAGGAGTTGCGCACGCACAGTCGCCATTTTCGTTCTTCAGCCGCGCATTTCATGTTCCAAAAAGATTAGTTGTAGCGATGAACAACAGTGCGGGGTGGCGTTCCCACCGCAGCTCTCCTTTGGGAGAACCCACAGGCATATAGGGAGGTTCTGGGTGTACGTACAAGAGGCAATAGACGTGTTCACATGCAATTTGCTTTTCCAATACTTTTTTTTTTGTACGTCTATGCACTACCTATCCTTTCCATATGCGTTCACCATCAAAGGAGACCCAGAAGCAGCCGTATCCTGGAATGATGAGTGACACAGCGGAGCTCCAGCTCTTCGACATCCTCCTCAAAGTCACAGGAGCCAGAAATTACCTGGAAGTCGGTAAGTTTCTCGGGATTCACAAACGTACGAGCGCCTGGATGGCCTTGTTTGAATGCTTGTACGCCCTCGTTTAGGTATACACGATGCTGCCGTTTGAATGTCTGGTTTCTCTCGCTTGGGTACCCGGATGATCGCATTTTAATGCCCGTGTTACCTCGTTTGGATACCCGGATGATATTACCTGAGAGCCCGGATAAGGGCTCTGAATTATGGCTCAAGGTCACCTGAAGGTCGCCGACAACGGGAGCTAAAATCGGTCCATGCTTAATATCGACAAAGTAAGGCCGGGCTTGAGAGTGCCGGGCAAGTTGGTTCATACAGTCTTAAAGAAAATTGGTAAGCGCCACTCAAGGACAAGACGCTGAAGAAAACATCGAACACAGAAAAAACGCTATACTGTAGCGATTGTCTTCTGTAGCGGTTCTTCCGTGTTCGTATTTGAATTGGCGTTTACCATTTTTGGTCAAATCATTGCTTGCTATTTATATATGCAAGATTATATATGCAGAAATTCATTGTCCGACGCGAATGATACCAAAAGTCACGCGACCAAGCGACGACGACACCGCGCCGAGCCTTGATAGAGCCCCAGTGACGTCATCATATGAACATATGTGAGATGCCGTCATATACTTAAAAATGTACCCGGATTGACGTCGGATTTCTCAGTGAGGTTCCCCCCTAAATAAAAATCTGGCCGGTTGTACGCATCTTGCCATACATGTCATGCGAAGCAATCAACGAGAAATTTGCCTATGCCGAACTATTTGGCATTCAGCCAATGCTACAAGTAATATCAACATCCGTGTGCAAATTCAGCACAAGCACCATTATCATAACTGCTGATGTGATAGGGTTATGTACGACATGTACTGCGTGAGAAGAGCTGCTGTGCACGAGTGCCATATAGCGGGCTTGCTTGGCACCTCGGTGACCCGGGTACGATTCTTACCGCCCTAGCGCATGATAGGTTGACACCTTTCTGTGTCTATCCGCTTGTTATGTCTACGTTTCAATTACAAGCTACAACAAACGGTGCGTCTTCCTGTTGCTTGACCCACGCAGAGGGCGTTATGAAATTTTCGATGTTTACTTTGGTTCAGGGACTCCGAACAAAGGGGGGGGGGGGGGGGCGGTCAGTTCCCAACATTTTTCCTGAGGGGGCAGACCCCCACTCCCATTTTCAGATTTTCAGACCGTTTACGCTGAAATCAAATTTTTGACGAGGATTTCTCAATTTAGAAGGATTGAACGCTGGGCGAGTTGGTAATCCATGACAGAAACGAACTGCGCGAAATAAACACGGACAAGGGAGACACACGCACAAGCGTGTGTCTCCCTTGTCCGAGTGTCTCCCTTGTCCGTGTTTATTTCGCGCAGTTCGTTTCTGTCATGGATTTCTCAATCTGGTGGTTGTGTGGTCCAGTGCTTTCCAAAGCATTAGGCCACACAGCCACGCGGTTTGCGCGGTCTGCGCAGGTTTTCAGTACTTCCGCCGTTTCCAACCATTGTTAAAGTGTATACGAATGTAAAATAAGCGAGGATGCAAATATGTAAAATTTAATATGGCTATAATGAATCAAACATTAATTAGTATAATGAAAGCGATTAGTAATATGTAATGTTAATATATAAGAATCGAGAAATATTGAGGACAAATAAATAATAAACACATACAAAGACGACAATACTGGGGGCGCCCTGCCCCCCCTCCCTTTTACTCCCAAGAACGTTCCGGAGTCCGTGCTTTGGTTGGTGCTTGACTAACGTAAGCTACTTGTTACCATTCGATCGCCTGTAGCGCGTACCAGCTACGGGTATGTCGTTTTAGTGATACCTAGATCAAGCATTCTCCACCACGGCTTTTCGGCTCCGGATGACCTAAAGGTGTGCCTCTATAGTGCTTGCATGACTGCACATGATACGCCGCAGTCATTTGGTGGCCTAATGGACTTGTGCGTTCTCGCATGTAACCAGTCTGGCGTAGCTCTGCCGACCTTTAACGTTAGGCAGCTTGCGACGCAGAAAATGCGTTACAGACATTCCCATATATGACCATTTTGCCTTATCTTTATATGGCCACATATATAGTTGCTTATGTGACGCCAGCTTATATACGAGTCATATTCCAGGTACATATAAATGCTGATCATATGTCATGCTTGGCTTTGCAATAGAAGGAAGGGATCACTCCACTCGGCCCTCAGATGGTTTTGCGTACAGGGTCACACCATTGCTGTCGGTCGAAGGAACACGAAAATTCTCGGTGAAAACATAAAGCCAGTATATGGCTTATAGAAATCAGCGTCCGTAAGCTATGCGACCTTCTCGTACTTCAGCTCTATATTATTTACCAATGGAGCTCTTCATTTATGACCTTTCTTTACAGGCGTTTTCACTGGTGTGAGCTCACTAGCTGCTGCCCTGGCGCTTCCACCAGACGGTCGGGTCACCGGACTGGAGATCGATGCGGGAATTGTTGAAGTCGGCCGGCCATTTTGGAAAGAGGTACAGGCCTCGTTCTGTACAGTTGACCCTTTGACGCACACGGTTTCGCACCCTTACGGTTCGGGTCGTGCTTAAAAAGAAAAAAAAAGTGCAATACTTGTATACATTTATTAAAGGTTGTAGCATGTCACCGTTGGCGAGACATTAGTATGTATTAGCTGGAAGCGGTAGTACAGGACGCACCGTGCACATGATGATAGTGTTTTAAAATTGATCCAGTCCGAGGGCTTCTCTAGTGCTCACACTGTTTACGCGAAAAATGGGGTGCCAAAACGCTAAGGCAATTGTTTGACGCGTGTGCATTGTACATTTGGCAATGCTTCGAATTAACAGTTCACGAGTGCTGTCTTTAGTATATGTACATACATGTTTAAGTGCATAAAACGAAATAACGTCTGCTGTATTGATTGAGCTTAGGAAGGTTATTATGCTAAAGTTTGTGTAAGAATATATGCGGGTCATTGCAGACAATGTATCACGAAATTCATTACTTTTGTCTTGTATTTCGCTTCTTATGAAATTTCGAGGCCATCCCTCCTTTAATTCCAGCCATCAGAAACAAGAAGTCGGAGTGAAAGCTACTGTGCTTTCACACTGCAGTCGCGTATGTTTCGCACCGAATACTCTGTGACCATAATTTTTTATCAAGAACTAGCTGATGTACGTAAATGTGAACGGGTCAAAAGCACCGCGAAACGAAAGTTGTGAGTGAAGAACGCGACTTATACAAAAAGAAACAAAAAAAAAGGGGGGGGGGAGGGGAAGGGAGACGCAGCCAATTTTTTAACTCGTCAGACAGCAGTCGTCACAAGAAAAATGACAGGAGAATGGGAAGCAGGATTTTCTGTAAAATTCCCGGGTTTATGCCGAATTTTTACACCGGTGTTATTATGATATTGATCACTTAACACGCTTGACAGAAGTGTCCAGTGTTTCCGTAGCCGATTCCATGCATACTGATACGCAGTATGTTGTCGTCGTCATTATACCTGAACCCAATAGTGGTGTGAGAACGACAATTATCAAGCGCATTCAGTTTTAGAATGCAGAGCTCTCAAACGACACATACATGCATGTTCTGTGCGACGCAGAGGAGATTTCAAAGAACTCCCTTACTCGCAGGCTGGTGTGGACAGCAAGATTGAAATTATTATTGGCGACGCGAAGAAGTCTCTAGGTAAGTTATTATAATCACTTTTCGATGGTTTGTTTTTAAATGTGCATGCCCTTTCTTTGACTATAGCTTGACACCGCCGTGACGGTATACGTTGTTTACGGCGCTCGGATGCTGACCCGACAGACGCGGGTTCGGTCCAGCCGGCGGCGGTCGCATCTTCGATAAAGGCGATAATGCTAAGTGCCCGTGTAGTGTGTGATGTCGGTGCACGTTAAAGAACTGAGGTGGTCGAAAGCTCTGGAGCCCTCCACTACTGCGCGTCTCATAATCACATCGCAGCTTTGGGACGTAAAAACCGAGCAGCTGTTATTGACTAGCGTCACGGTTTACGAATCGGTTACAGTCCTGCTTCTCGTGTGACGTCGTCACCCACACAACCACCAACTTTTCCATTTATTCCATCCAAACTAGACAGCTTTCGTACAGCTTACACGAAAGCGCTAATGTAGCGGCTCCAAACGGGACTTGCTACGAGCGTCATGAGGAGCTTTTCGCGATCAGCGAGTCTAACAGCAACATGACGAGTCTTAGGAAGCCATGTTTGAGTCTGATTTTAGCCTGCTGGCTTGTTCTTTGTGGCTTCAACTTTCTCTTAAGGCCCAACCACAGGCACGCGTCGCTACGCGTACGCAAGCGCCTACGCGTCAGGCGCGTCGCCTCGCGTCGGTGGAGGGGAAGGGCGCGCAACCACAGAGCAAACGCGGCGACGCGTCAGCGCGGCGGCGCTAGCTCCTGAGTCTTGCTTGAGGCGCACTGATGCTTGAACTTCATTCCGTGCTGTCCGCATGCTTTCCTAGATATATAGAATACGTTTAGGTACAAAATGTGCACCTCGCACAATTGTTTTGACTGTTTAAGTAATAATTGCAATCGCAATACCTACAGCAACAACGTATACACAAGTCATTTATATCAGCGCTTGCTCCTTTTGCTGTCAACGCCTTCGCTCTGTGTCAGCGAAATGATCGACCCCTCGAAGGTTGCGGCTTCGATTTCCATGAGCGCCAGGACCGTATGTTACAAGCAGCACTCTCCTAGATCGTTTTGAAGCGGAGCTACATTATTAATTTGTCACTGACTCAAAGGTACACCCCCTCCCCCTTTCCCCACGAACCAGCACGCACACCACTGTATTTTAGTAAGGCCACGTGTGAGCGTCTCACCATTAATGAGATTGAATGCCCAAATCCAAGATTCACTTAAATCCCAAACGGCATCTTTCTACCTTTATTTACAGCGGATCTACGGCCACTCAGCCCCCCTTCCCCCGCCCCCTCTCCATTCGGCAATGTCGCGGGTTCCAGTCCAGCCGATTATCAAATTAATCATTTAAACGTTAAATACAATTCAATCTGAAAACATATTTGTCTCCATATTTACAGTGGAGCAATGACCAGACTTCCCAATATCTGGGAAAGGTCGTGGGTTCGATTCCGACCACTCATGAAGTTATACATAGGAAATACTTGAACCCGAAATGACATCTTTCTAGCACCATTCACAGCGGGGATACGATTAATTTTATGGCCCAGAGTACAATGAGCATTTTAATTAATTAGTCATCGTTACTGAGGTAACTGAACATTTTTAATGTCAACTTGATACCCTCAATCATAGACAACCGTCAAGTACAATTTCCACACTTTTCGCTCTTTTATAAGGGTATTATATTCTTCGCCCACCTCTTGTCCCTGGCCAAGGAGTGCAAGGTAAACGCTACACATCTTAAGACTTCCGGGCAGTTGGCGCAAATCACACATGACCACAGGGCACTGAAGCACAGATGTAAGGGAGAAATGCGCAGACACACAGTGTCCCAGTGTGTTTCTATGCATTTGTCCCTTGCGTCTGTTGCTTCAGTGCCCTCTAATCGTGTACCACCACACAATTTCATTATCATTAATCCTGAATTAATCCATGTCATGTTATTGATGTCATGTCCTATCAGTCACGTTATTCACACATTCATAATGTTCAATGCAAATTTTTGTATGTACTGGTCAAATGTGCGAGACCAGTACACTGACTTATGGCTACTGACAGAAAAATATTTTTTTTAAAGTTAGACGTTTGCTGTAAGTAGTAAAAATTAAGGTTCCCTACATATTAGGCATAGTACCTAATGGATTTCACATAGGCGAAGAGGTGGCATTTCTGTATATTACGGTCATCAACATAATATTCATGCCTCAAAATATGCGTAACAGGTTCTTATATGTGCTACCTTTGAGAAGCTCCAATCATCAACCAAGCACATTATTTTGCTCCTTCCTCACCTTACCATGAATGAATGTGGTCAATTATTTTCATTGTTTATTTATAGGATCCTGCCTTGACCTTTCACACAACAGTAGATTTTCACCTGCTAATGAGATAAGCAGCACCAATACAGATTGCTGATAATGACCTACTGTTGCGGTCAGCTTCAAGATGACCATGTCCTGCCAAAGTGAATAGTGCACTCATGCAGAGACAGTTAAGCTGAAAAAGGAAGTGCACACCTTGATTCAAACAAGTTTGCACAGTATCTCTGTCATTATCATGAAAAAAAGCTTTAATGTCAACACGGGTCCTACCACAACAGCAATGAAAGATGGCAAGCACAACGTACATTGTGTGCTTGCATAGCAAATAGACATTATAGAAGCCTTAGTATTCAATTTTATTACAGTACAATATTGGGGATAATGTAAGCATGGCCGAAATAACTGGACTGTGATGACCCGCCACTATTTGAGGGCCAAACCTAGTTAAGGCGCAAGAGGGTGCGGTTCCTACACAATTTAAATAGTATCAAAGCATGTCACTTCCAAATATATCTTGCTATATTCTGACCACTGAAGTCCTATGTAAACTACAGCCTCGTTTATATATATATTAAATATCCATTAGGCATATGCCAACATCTTTAGTTTTTGCTGAGGCTGTTACCAACTATACACATACTGTGGGTCACTGCCTATCCACACAGTATAGGTAGAAAATCATGGGCAGCCCTCATTTGTAAAGTCCTGTCTGGTAGTTTATTTGTGGTCAGTGTCCTCTAACAACATAAAACAAGCCTATCATTGCCTGACATGATAATTATCATTCCGGTCATTCCTAAAATTCTAACGAAGCACTGTTTTAAAATGCTTCAAGAGAAATTCATGGTTAAGGGGTCATTTATAAACAAAGGCATGCTTACAATCGTGTGATGCAACTACCATCACTCACAAAATTCTAACCAAATGCAAGTTAGAATGCTTTGGACGGCTACTTGTGATTCCCTAATTGTTTATTAACACAAGGCATGTTTATAATTTATTGTGTGACTACTGTCCACTCTTAAAATTCTACGTAAACACTCCATTAGCATGCTTTTGGGGGCTATGTGTGGATGAGGGGTCTTTCATTTACATAAAATGTGCTCATAATTGTATGATGCGAGTACTGTTGCTCCTAAAGTGCTAACAAAGCACTGTTCTGTAGTGCTGTAAGAGAAATTCATGAATGAGAAGTCGTTTATTGCCAAAAGGTGTGCACGATGACTACTATTACTTGCAAAATACTAACAAAGCACTCTTTTAGGACATTTGACAGCAATTCAAAGAGAGATTAGTGATTACAAAAAGGTGTGCTTGTAACATTGCGATGTGGCTTCTATTACAAGCAAAATCCTAAGACAGTACTGTTCTGTCATACTTTTGAGCATTATTTGTGGCCAGAGGTCTTTTGTAAACACAAGACGCGCTTAATTGTGTGATGTGAGTGCTATCGCCTCTATAATTCTGACCAAGCACAGCTGTAGGACGCCTTTATGAGCAATTTTTGGTTGAGAGGCCATTATTGACACAACATGTGTTCATAACCATATGATGCGACTTATGTCACTTGAAAACATGCAATACAGTACCTGTCCAGACTGGTTTGCAAGTTGTTAACATTGAGAAGCTGAAATTCTTGGCATTTCGGCCACGTTAAAAGTGCATGAGTACTAGCATATGTGGGAAAACGCACAAACTTTTAAAATTGAATAATCCTTGCCATGTTATTCCTTATATATTGTTACCATCTGATCTTGTTATTTGAAATTGTCAAAAAATAATTCTGTTTCAAATCACGGTGCTGAGAAAAAAAAAAAGAAACAATGAATGGGCAGATAGGTGTTGATGGTTATAGATATGGCACTTCATGATAGGAATCACGGGATAGATCTGTGCAATAATGTAAGGTCATTCGGGCAAACCAGCTGTCATTTACATAGCCCTTATCAGAATTTTGTTCCTAATTTACACAGACCAATGTTTATATCAGCTACCATTGCTGCCCACTGCCCTACGTGTCTCTTCAATGATGCCCTGTACTCTAATATTGCACACTGCTTATTCAGCGAATAATGCGAGTACATTTGGGGCCATTCTGTCCTCACATTTTTAAATTGTCATGCATTTGACATTTAAAAAGGCACATCTCATTCACAAGCTCTGATGAGACGGCAAGTGCTAAAAACACGCTATGTAAACAACCGTCAAAAATCAATCTTCTTTAGATCCTCGTTACTTGATGAATGATACCTGCTCTTGCATTACACCTCTGGCCGTGTGTTTGTCAGAGCAGACAGCGTACAAAGCAAGGTATTGCACATACCTTGCTTTGTACTGCGCATGTGCCAATGTGCAGTGCACTGTAGGAAAGCAGAACAAGAGCAAAATCAGCATTTCTTCGTGCATGCAATTTTCTTTTTCAAACACCACTTTCGTGTACGTTCGAGCTTGAATTCTAAACACAGCAACGACACCGGTAACAGCTGATCGCAGCCGTAAGCGATGGTCCGTTGTTGCTGGCTTGACACTACACCTAAACAATTTGTCTCGAATCAACAAATGTTTGAGTGTCGTAGAGTGCGCAATACACTCATGTTCGTGGCAAGATATCACCGGAAAGTGCTGGCGAGGGCGCGGTCCACCTTTGGCAGCGATGGTGGTAGGTGCCGATGTTGAAAACAAACATGCAGCGGTTCAACATTCTTGCGTAAGCACCACACACGGTCACGATCAGGGGCGTTGTTATAACGTTTACGTTGCGACGTAAACAAAGAAACATCAACATCCGTCACCCGAGTTTCTCAACTGTGCCCCTTCGGGCGAAGTCGACGGGCCGCGCCAGAGGCCTTCGCTAGTTACTGACATCGCTCACAATTGAATTAGCAACAGGTGACGGTCCAGCCTTCGAAATTCGAAAGCATGTCTCCACTCGTTTCAAGCACAAGTAAACACAGACACAAGCACAGGCGCAGCAGCAGTCTCCAGTACGATGTCGACGATGTTTTGACTCGGCAGCGATCGCACTCACGCCGGTGGAAGGTCAGCTGGAACTGTTGGCAAAATCACGGTGGGCACGATATCATATCACCCTGCGACAATCGCGGTCCTTGATCGTATCGCTTTGGGCTACGGTTGACGACGTGTTAATTCCGAAACGCTTCCGCGCTTCCCCAGAACCAGAACTCCGCCGTGTCTTCGCGGCTGCACTGCGGCGGCCGCCATGCTAGGCCTAGCCGTGGGTGGTTCCGCGGCCTCTGATTGGTTGGCGCGTGGCAGGCGCGTAGACGCGAGCCGTGCGCGAGGCGAAAATATCTGACACTGCTAGATACCCTCGCGTCGACGCGTCTCGGTCCGTCAGCCCCCTCCGAGGGTGACGCGCGGCGACGCTTTTGACGCTTTTGACGCGTAGGCGCGTGCTGACGCGTGCCTGTGGTTGGGCCTTTACGGTCCTGCCCGATTTCGACGACCCTGTGTATGAGCGGCGTTTTGGCGTCATTGTTTCAGCGCTCTGTTCTAACGCTGCCACGCGTATACTAGAGACGCAGTCGTTGCAGCGAAGGGTGTTTTAGCTTCTCTTCACCATATGGCCCTTTACTGCCATGGAAGGGGTAAGTCTGCAGATATTAGGTTTGAAGGACAGCTCTGGGAACATAAACAGATCTGGTCGCAGAAAACTAGAACAGATCTGCATTGACAATCTCTCAGTATAAGTAGCAGGACGTAGGTCGTAGAGAGGATTAATGAAGAGCTTGGTTGCCCTAGCATCCACCCCTCCTCAAGGGGGATGAGCATAACATCCGTCCGTCGGGAAATACATACATACATACATACATACATACATACATACATACATACATACATACATACATACATACATACATACATACATACATACATACAGGGCTGCAGGGCATACAGGGCTCCAGGGCTGTACGTACGTACGTACGTACAGCCCTGGAAGTGACTGCCACCCGCTTCGTACCATATTGTTCTCCTGCCATCCTCTTCAGCCGATGCACAATCGTATCCTTAGGTCTTCAGATTTGTTATTAGAAGTTTTCATTTCCCGAATGCAGCTTCGCTCGCCGACACATTGTTCCCTTATATCATGTGCCGCACTTGTAATGTTACTGGCTTGATAAGCGTGTCCACCGAATAATTCTTCCTCCAGGGGTCAATACATTTTCCTTTTACACTTAGCAACCCTTCCCGTCAAAACCTGGCTCTGTGTAGGTGAATTGTGAAGCGGCTTGCGAATTGGTGTGCGAATTGGCAATATTACTAGCCAGTGATCAGTTGCTTAGCACGTGTTGTGTAGCAACATTGGCTTTTTTTTTTTTTGGAACGCCGTGGGAGCCTCTCACGTTGTCTTTGATTCCGCAGATGATCTCATCGCTCAAGGCAAATCGAACTCGTTCGACTTCATTTTCATCGACGCCGACAAGGAGTCCATTGACGATTACTACGAGAAGAGTCTGCAGCTCGTCAGACGCAACGGTATCATCGCTGTCGACAACGTGAGTTACGTGTCCTCATTCACGCTACCTGCAGGCCGGGTGGCTCCGATAAAGGGTGTCAATAATTTCGCGCCCTCAGAAAAAAAAGCGCTCCCGTGTGTCGCGCACTCTGACACGCAGGCGACTGAAGTCCTCCTGACGTAAATACCATCTGCAATGCGCAGGACTCGTTACGTGGAACGGAATTCCTCCAGTTTCAAACGGCATATGACGCTGTCTCCTGTTTATGTTCTTTAGTAGGCACCACAACAAAACCGAAAGCACTGCTAACTTGTTCTGAAACGTAAGGGAGAACAAGAGACTCGTCATCGAGTCAACGAAGGAGTAAAACAGTTTCTTGGTGCAAGGACATATCTGATGGTACATCCCCGTAACAGTGCCATTTAAAATGGGGAGGGACGAGCATTCGGCGCTGGCACAACCGTGCTATACCGGAGAAGCGCGAGTACGAATGGCACGAAGCTGCTGATGTTAAATACGGTAGCCTCGATACCTTCGTTGGAGTCACTTGCGCACGTTTAATGGGTCCCTCTCTTTTTCTAAAAAAAATAAATAAATAGTGGAGGGCGAGAGCGCTTAGGCTTTGCCTTTAAGTGTGGAATGCGATAGCGTTACGTGCCCCATTCGCATCGCCTTCTCATTCGCTAGCCATGCTCTTGAGTCTCATAGCTGCGTAAGTGTCATGACACAATATTCATTTATTCACACTCGGCCTCCCTGATCGGGTACATGTTGACGTAGATGGGCACTCGCCGGTGAGGAAGGCTCCGCGATGCGTCCGGCACCAGAGCGAGGTACCGAATCCATCACACGAATGTGCAGAGCTGCTGCGCATTTTGCCCTATAGCGCTGACGTCAGAGCTCCTTCTGTCAGCATTCGCGAGCAGCGGAATAGTTTTTCACGCCTGCGCAAGTGTCACGCACACAGGCTCCGCGTTGGCGCCTTCTATATAATGTACTCGAATTGTTTGAGTTTCATCGTAACATAATTAAGCTTCCTCGTAACATGATTATACTCTGAGCTATCATGTGTGTAGGTGTTAGTGAAATGGTAGTTTACAATTTTTTGACCGACTTGGAGAAATTGAATTTTGTTCATTGAAGTACCTGCGCCAAGGCGGAGGGCCTGGCTGGGATGTTGATGGTTGCTACAGCGGTAGCGGTAGCTCGAGATAAGTATCTTCGCGGGCCGCTTACGGCGACACGGTAACCGACGCCGTATCTTCTGTGACACGAACGTTGACATATTCGATCGACACGAGCGTTGACACAGTCAGATAGCGGTGCCTATCGGTCATGGAGACTATGTGAACATGTGAGCGAAACATTATTATACGACACAGACTGTAAGGAATTTGCATTTTGGCTTGCCTGCCCTTCTTTCAACAAATTACGTCACTAGGAGCGCCGAGAGCCATCGTTTCACGTTTTCAGTGTTCATAAAAGCAGATGCATGCATTCTCTTTACTTGCTGGAACCCGAAGCGAACAGATAAAGCATTACTAAGAATGATTCCGCGATCGCGAAGTCAGCCCATGCTAGCTCTATCTCAAGCGACGTAGTCGGTGCAGCATGTGACGTAATTTTCTGAAAGAAGAGCAGGAGAGTTCCAGTTGTATCTGCAAAGTGCAAATTCCTCGGTGCACGCAGTGCAATAATATTTGGATCGAATATTCGCAGGAACCTTTGTGTATAACTAATTCCCAGGCTTGCGCAGAGGAGGCAGCACAGCCAGAGCGATGATAAACTTTGTTGCGTGCTCTCTCATTCTTCTCCGCGAGTATTCTTCCATTCCTATACTTTTTTTCTCCTTCTTCTCACTCTTCCATTGTCTTCTTTTACGGCGTAAACTTATGGACTCGTTACATGGTCAATATATTGGTGACTTTGGTGTTAAAAAAAGAGCCCCATGCTGTAAATTTCAAGCCAGCCAATCAGGGGGGTGCCATTTATTCCTGGCTCGCACTTCATGGCTGGACACTTTTATTTCCCGTCGCCATCTTCTTTTCTTCCTCTTCTTCATCGTGATGTTCGTCTACGTAGCCATTCTCCCTTCTTCCTCATCTACTTCTTCGCCGTCTTTATCCTCGTAGTCATCGTCGTATATCCTGCTCATGCTTCGTCCTCCTCGTCTTCTTTTCTACGTATTCGTCCTATTCTTCTTCATCTTTGTAATCTACTTCTTTTACTATTTGCCTCCTCAATATCCCTCGCCTTTGTCGAGGAAAGCATGGCCGGTGGCTGACAACATGTAATGAAACAACACTGCTATACCACACCCGAGCTGTGGCTGAAAACACGAAGTGCTCGACCATATGGGGAGAGTCAGTCGTGGATGCCACTGCTCCTACTGAGCTGGATTCAAATCCGCACAGGCACGGAGTTTATTTTATTTTAGTTTAGTTTTCATTGCGAGCGATAGGGGTTACGGACACTGACGGCGGCGGGGAACACCACCTGCCACCAACTTCGAGCATTGTAACGACTGTAGCGAGCCCATAACAGCTTATGCTGTAAAAGTGTTGCATGGCCCGTCATAACGTATATGGCTGCAGTATTTTGCCATAGTGGCTACTATTGGGACCCTTTTCTGAGAGGCGTGCTTTCTGCGACAGCGTCGCTCTGCATGAATCTCGCGTATGTAATGGCAAAGCGACTACTTTCTTACCTTTGCTATGCCAGCCGTATGAACTGAAGCGACATTTCGGCGATGCAGCCAAAACCACCGGCGGGGGGTCTCGGAACACGGCGCCAGTGTCTACTACTGCATTGGACACGATAATATAGAACGACCTCGAAGCTATTGTGCGTCACCGCGATCGCACTATAGATAAAGCGCGTCACGCCTTGTGTCAAGAGCAAAGCTGGGGAAGCGGTGCTCACCGGCAGCTGAAGGCGCGCACAAATCAAATAGTACAGAGCTTCGCGTCAGTATTGTCATCCACGTGATCATGCGCAGGTTCTGTGGCACACGAAAGCGTTCAACCCGGCCATCAGCGATCCGGACACGGAGGCCATTCGGCGGCTGAACCGCAAGCTGGCCACTGACGACCGTGTCCAAATCAGCATGGTCACCGTGGCTGACGGTGTGACATTCGTTCTCAAGAAGTGAACGCACGAAGTGCTCAACGCAGGCTTCAGCTGGTTTAAATTATTATGCCAGCCGCTGGTGATCGAACGTCCAGCGGACAAGTGCAACTGCCAACGATTACGTGGTAATGAAGTTTACGGTCACTGACCAAGTCAAAAAAGTTGTTTTGACGTTTCGGAGCCTATACAGACGAGCTTTCGTCGAATTCTGGACTATGCCAACGATTACTTAACGCTTTGCAAGGGTACCTAGCTGTGTGCATGCACGAACGCTTATCGGTGGTGCGATGTAGTGGTTACATTTTAGACAGCCGCCGCAGTAGCTGAGCAGCTTGCGGGCACGTCGCTGCAGGACAAGGTTGAGGTGTAGACTCCTGGGCACATTTATAAGGAGTGAAATGCAAAAACCCAAGTGTGCCAGTCAAAGAGGTCAGAACTCCGACGGGTCACACTTAGTCGGCCGCCTTCAACTAGAAAGTGCCTCGTAATTTTAAAGTAGTTCCGGCACGTAAGACAAGTTTCTCTACAGCAGGAAAGATAGCGGACTCTTTTTAGTGTAAAAACGTTATCGGTAGTGTTCGCAGGTCGAAACGACCAAATTTATTCTGCAATAAATATTGTTTTGTTTGATGTTCTTGTCTTGTTACCCTTTTTTTTTCTTTTTTGCTTATGTTGTCCCGGTAGGCTACGCAGTGGTAGCTGTAATCTCGACAGAATTACTTAGCTTACGCGCCTCGTCATACTCAAAAGGGGCATTGCAATGCATTCCCAGTCTTCGGCAATTTAATGTTGTGGATTATGTTAACGTGGTGCTAAATTGAAAACGGGAGGGGGGGGGGGGGGTGCTCGCTGGCTGTAGACATTGGTGTCGTGTTGAAACAAACAAAACAGTCGGGGATACAGACGACGACATGACGCATGCACGAAGAGTGAGTAAGCGCGACTAGACAAGGACTTAGAAAAACACAAGGACACAGCGTGTGCTTCTTTCTACGTCCTTGTCTAGTCGCGCTTGCTCACTCTTCATGGATGCAAGCAAACTAGCCCGCCAACGTGTTTTAGACATAACGCTGTTGAGGTATGTAGTTCATGTCATTAGAACAGAAATCCTTAAGTTCATTGGACCAACTTTGGCATACGTCGTGGCTCCTTGAGCGGCACGGCGACGGCGTACGCCGCATTTCAACAAAATATAAAAACTGCACACAAACGATAATACATAGACTAGATGGAAGGTCAAGGACTGCGCTTGTCCTTGTGTCCGGTCTATATGGTTATTTGCTTGCGCAGTTCATAACTTTTGTTAAGAAGCACCGACTAGTCCGAGTTCTTAAGTCACACTGCATCCCTCTTAAAGACAGTCATTTTGAGCATCCTCTGCGAAAGTTTCAATCAATACTTCATAGTAAAGTTTACGTTTGTGTACTTGTACAACAGTGGACATGACTGCACAGGTGACTGTAACAGCGATGCCACATATAACATACCATACAGGATCGAGTGACTGCTCCCTTTCTCTCTTCTCCCAAACTTTCAATCTCCCCCATCCCTTTCCCCATGTGCAGGGTAGTATATCCGTTGTCATACACCGGTTAGAGGGACTGTCTACCGCTCGGAAAATTTTGTAAGATTGTGGTAAAATTGGGCAGATCGTGCGTCACATTTACGGGAACGAGCACTCTTTCACCCCACAAAAAAGGAATTGGGTTTTTAATTTTGCTCTGAAAGTGGTGCAAAAAACGCCGCTGGCGACACCCAACAGCGTGTTCGTCATTTTCCAAGTGTACGAGAACCAGCCCACGCAGGCATACATATTGTGCTGAAAAACTATTATGTACGCCTTACAAGCGCACTTCACCCCATGAGACACCTTGTATAGCGTGCAAGAGCAATTTGTTATTTTTTTCGCTGCTTTCGGGGTGGTGCAGATGGCGCTGCCTTCGAATTCGTCTGTCTGCACAGGCGCGTAGTACTGCGCTTGTCATGCATGTGGCGCTGCATGTCCGAGGCGCACCCCCGCGCGCCGACATTCCCTCGCCTCTCCTCCTCGTCGTCACCTCTGGAATGTTGACCTAGAAACCGGTTCCTGTTGAGAAGCCTCCCGCGCCCAAAAGGGTTTCCATGGGGACAACGACGCATCATGCGCCGGTAACCAATGTTGCTGGCATGCCTACACTAGGATAGGAGTGACTTCGTAGATAAAAAAAAATGTGTTTTAATAATTTCTATTCAGTTTCTTGAGAAACCACTGCACGCTGGGACACTTCGAAAGGTACGCTTTCTATTGAGCCAAAAAAACGGGAGAGCGATGAAGGACGGCAGACGGTCCCTTTAAAGGGCAACTCCGGCGATTTTTCAGTGTGTCTACTGATCTTAATGAAATTTTCCATATGTGTTCCCCTCGGCACTGTAATAATATATGCCAAACCAGGCGGTTGCAAGTCATTTAGTTTTCCTGGAAACGAATTTTAAATTTTTTTAGCGGATTCCCCTGCGGGCCACCCTGTGTTTTTGACGTCATCACCTTCAACACCATAGAGATAATATATTCAACACTGCCTACCCGAGCCTGCGGGACATCAAAAGCAAAACGGTGGTACTTCAGCGTTGAAATCGTCGCTGTCAAGTTCAGAAAAGCTGGCATAACTCAATACATCGTCGGATGACCTCGCCACTGTGATTTTTTTCGATATTTCTGACGGCGGGAAGGCTGTGACGTCATCGCATACGCTGCAAGAAGCGTCTACCCGTTTCGGTTTCGGTTTGAACACGCCTTTCAGTCGGTTATTTAAAATTTTTGGTGCATTTCTGAGCAAACTGAACCACCCTGGCTGCTACAGGACTATCAGTACTATTCGAAAACATTGATATCAGAAGATGGTGAAAAAACCGCCGGAGTTGCTCTTTAACCTTCCTTCTTTTCCCTCTCCGTTATTTTCTTCCTTCCGCACCTGCAGTAAGGAGAGCCCGCCTGCGCGGATGGTTTTCTCGGCCGCTCCCAGTAGAGCGTTTCAGCGTTGGGATCCCCGAGAATTACTCTATATGGTTCCCGTGGCACAGTAACTCTAGGGTCCCCAAGCGCTAGGGGCCCCGTGCTCCTGCGTTCTATTGTTCATTTCCTCACCCCAACTGGAGCACGAAAGGACGCAAGCACGTCTGCACACAGATCTGCGGTTTCCAAGCCGCCCGATCGCAATGAGTGAGGCCACGAGAATCCCCTCCCTGGAAGTCGCCTGGAAGCTGCGAGGGGAGCGTTAAGCAGCGCAAATATCCAGTACGTGCTTTATAGCGTTGCCACAGCTGCTGATTTATCAGTGGATCTACTGATTTTGAAGTCTTCTGCCGATCCAGCTATAAGGGAGCGTTGTTCACCTGGAGGGGGCCAGAAAAAGAAAAGAACAAAAGGACCCGCACTTTCCTTGCCGGTCGCGTCGCCCTCGCCCAGTGATGGCATAGAGAGGGCAGACGGGGGAAGCAGAATCACTGAAAGGATGCCCCACTTGCAGCCTTACTTGATGATAGTGGTTCAAGGAAAGGACGCTAATTTCTGCAGCTCATGTCGGCAGCAGGGCTCAGCTCCTGTTGGGGTAAGTTAATGAAAGAGATAGAAAGGAGAGAGAAGCCGTAGTGGAGGGCTCCGGAAATTTTGACCACCTGGGCTTCTTGAACGTGACAACGTACAGTACACGGACCTCTGGCATTTTCGCCTCCATCGAAAATTCGACCGCCGCTGCCGGGATCGAACCCTCGTTTTTTTGGGTGGCAGCACAGCTGCTTTGTTGACAAAGCAGAACTCTTGCCCGATCTGGCAGGCCTTTCCACACTTTCCGGGTAGAGAGTTGATGCCAAGCATGCAGATACGGGGACAAAGAGTTCCTCCTTCACGTCGTTAGGTATAGAAGCTGGAATGTGCCCTTGGGAATGTCAGTCAACGCGGCCCTCAACAGCTTTATACGGCGCTCGGACGTTGTGTCCGGGATTGCCCTAGCTGTCAATGGTTTTTGCAGTTGGCTCCTCTCATGTGGAGGCTGCCATATTTGGGCTTCCAACGGGGCTCTCGGAAGCGCTCGCCGGTAATTAAGTCACCGAAGTCTTTACAAGGTGATGACCATTGCTGTTTCCCTATTGCATCCACACACTGTCACTTTTGAAGCAGTACATGCGCTGCACGAGTCAGAAATACGAAGACGCTGACGCGTGTTATGTCACAAAGAAAGTGTTGAAAAGTAAAATCGTCCAGCGTAAGACCTACGCCAAAGTTCGACTTTCTCCTGTACGAGTGCTTCGTCGTTTTCAAAGTTGCCCAGAATGACAGAAAAGCTGGCACCTCTGTGCGTACAACACGGCGTAAAGAAAAGCAAGAGAGGTGGTACCGCTTGTCCTCGGTATTGAACTAGTCGTTCTCATCAGGGCTGGATTTGACCATTTCTCTGTTTCGTACTGGAGGCGGTCGCCGCCAATCACGACAGCTGATACAGTGAGCTCTTCCGATAATAGCGCAGTGCGGGGCCAGCTTCCTTGCTCGCCACTTTCATATGACTGAATGGGTGCACATTTTTATTTTATTTATTTAGTTTTTCTTTTTGTGTGTGTGGAGTGCCCCGTCTCTATAATGCACGCCGGAGAGAGCGTGCGATAACACTTTCTGATTGCTGTATTTCACCGCGGCAAACTTTCTATCTCCGCCTTTACTCAGGAATTTGAGTGAAGCTGTCAGGAGCATCGCAAATGCCAGATTTGCTTTACTGAAGACAGGAAACGGAATAGACAGAGGAAAATGGACACATTTCGTAAGCAGATTTTACAAGTAGTATATGCCATTTATAACCGAATACGTTGCTATTTTGCTCACGTGCTGCGATATGAGCAGCTCGTATAGACAGCGGACGAAATCGCACGTGCAAGCTTATGTCCACAGCGTGCATGGACGACAACAATGCATGTCGCTTAGAAGAACGCAACTATGACCGCGCCGCACAGAAATGCCCCACTGAGCTGCTGCCTCTCGCGCGGCCTGCCTGCCTAAATGCTCAAGTGCAGTGTTGTCAAAAGAAAAAGCAGACAAAAAAACACGCATTCTTGTTCTCATAGTCAGATGTCATGTTTTCCGGGCTTCCTAAGTTTACTGCAGAGGGCGAAGTGGTTGCAGCTGTTGTGGGCAGCGGTAGCAGGACTGCAGAGGCTACGAATGAGTATGAGAGCCCAGAAGGAATAGCAAGTGGTTTCAGGAACACAACAGGACAAAGAAAACAATAAAAAGAACCACAACATTGTGGCTAGCGAGCAGCTGGTACAGCCCCAGTAGCGGACCATCTGCCTTGCCCCACTGCGGCGTCTCCTTTGTTTCCCTCGCCATGTTCGTCTTCTTGCACTGTGACAATATTAAACGAGAAATAATCCAGAATGAATTGACGCCAACGCACGAGTATAGACGTGGACCTCGCTATACTCAATGCTGAAGCGTCTACACACCGAAACGAATACGTGGTAGTGTAAAATAAATATTTATTATAAAAATGCCTAAATTGGAAGAACCTATTCTTTTAAGAGTCCTACGACGTCTCGATCAACCCGTCGAACGGCGACTGGGCACACGTGGAGTAGAGCGACTCGCAGCCCACACCGGAGAGTCCTCCGAGCAGTCCCTTCAGGAAGTCTTCGTGTTTCCCATGCGCTTGCACGGCAATGGTCAAGGATCGCAGCATGGCTGCGACCGTCGGGTACTTCCGCACCGCTTCCTCGGTGATTTCGCACACGGCACGGGCCCGGCAGGCTTCGGTGTCCAGGCCCACGACTCGACGCAAGTCTCGGCTCACGGTTGGCCACACGGAATCCGTGACAACGTCGCCGATGGCTCTGAAGCTGGCTTGCAGGGCCTCGCCTATGAATGGTACGAACGTTAAACCGAAAAGAATGAGGAAGATGAAACCCACAGCCAAGAGCAAAGGCTTAAGCGATCCTAGAGCCATGGCAACGACCGGAGCGGCTAGGGCCAGGACCAGGGGAACCAGCGATGCAGGTTCCGAACGGCTGGCTTCTCCGACGGCGGTGGGCACATCTGATGTCACATTCATGTACACGCTGTATCCTGCAAATATAGGAAAAGCAAACACATTAGTCGACGGCAAAACGTAGTAGACCTCAGTTATCCTTTCGAATACAACTTCAGATAAGTACTCATTGAGCAGTAGTACACGTAGTACCGAGGTTGAAGTAATTCGGGTGTTTTAACAGTGGTGGTTTAGCGTTCTTTCCGTCAAGTATATATACTACAGTGCTGCCGTCGTCGACACGCGGCTATTTCAGTCGGAAACACGTGGCCTGTAGTAGCTGTATGCGTACAGTACACAGCTACAGAGGGTTCAAGTAACCTTACACAGGTATTTTAGACTGAAATAACCAATTGCCGGCAACTTGGGAACGGTACTAGCGTGCTTGCCGTATAGTAATCCTTCGCTGCTAAAACACCCTATTGTAAGAGGTGCACCGCACATATTCAGAAGAGACGCAAAAGGAACCTTACAGCAAGTCGTGCGATCTTCATTCGATGATAATTGTTATAAAAGGTGCACAGTTGTCACAAGATGCGTTATATACAGTCCAATATATCCATGCGTAGCGAAAAGTGAAGAATCGGAGGTGTGCTACGACGATGCAAAATTCATATCGGACGGTGGCGTATATATATCCCAACTTTAACGAACACTTACCGTTGACGAGGGTGACGTATGGCAGCAGGGCCACGATGATGGCTAGAGCGAAGGACTGCAGATTGGTCATCGTGATTGGAGTAGGCTGGTCAACTTCGGAAGGTAGCGTATGCACGGGCCCTCCAGACGGCACTGAGGTTAGAGGCGCTCCAAAGGCTGTATTTATAGCCCTGTCATTGCACACGATTGCCACTCTGCAGTGCAACTGCTGTCCCCCTCTACATTCCCCTTTCCCTTCATTCGCTGCAAAAGTCTAAGGAGTAAAGTCAAGAGGCTCTCCTTATTGTCGTTCACCGGGGGTACCTTGCCATTGTGGCGACTCTGAAAATCGCCTGCTACGGAGGGGGACAACCCCTTCAGCGGAGCCCCGTGATAAATCAATGATTTTCCAGGAGGGAGTAGAAAGGAGACGCTGAAAGACGCGGGCCATGAAAGGGGTTCAATCAGTTCAAAGAAAATTCACTAAAGTATGAGCATGGGCAGGTTGGTGAATCATCGTGGAATGCAGCACAAAACCTGTCTGCTCGTCTGTGTCCTGGTGTTGTTGCACCGCATTACACGACAGTTCAAAGGAGCCACATGACAAATCAATGACAAGAAAATGAAAGGAGTGTAACAAGAAAGTCCACACCCAGAGGTTTTTTCTGCTTAGCACTAAGATCACAGCTGCAGGGGACAGAATACCCAGAAGCAGCAAAATGTGCATTCCAGTAGGGTGTGCAAAAAAGGATCCCCTGGAAGTAAACTTGCTTCTAGTCTGTTTCTCTAGTTCCGTGCAGCAGAGCCAAGACCACGAGGCCATCGAGCGCAGAATTCTTTCGAGGCGAGACGAAATGTCATTGTTCGGGAACGCACCTGGGAGCCCACTCCGTCCTCCTCCTCCCCCTCTTTCCAAGGTTCCTTCTGCCACTGCAGCGTCTACCACTGGCAGCTGCCATGGCGCGGAGGGATACGTTTGACACGTGTTTGCCCTCCTGATTGGCCGAAGGGGCCTGTAGCTTCCACAGTGCTGCACGGAACTACTGAAACAGACTATAGGTGGTATAGGGCCTCAGCAGTGCCCGTGTTCTGTCCATCATTGCGTGTTTGTCCTCGTTCCTACAATTTTTCACTGTTCTTAAGCCGCCGGAGGTGGCTCTGGAACAATCCATCGTGCCAAATATCCGCGGTGGGCCTACGAAACAGTGGCCTGCGTTTCGCCACGGCGGGCGGGTCGGGTCGAAGGTTTACTGCAACGGCTTCCTTCTCCCTACTCCTTCCTACTGATGCCGCTTCGGCCGAAATACAGTGCAATGTAAAGCTATGATGATGATTTGTGGGGTTTAACGTCCCAAAACCACCTCTGATTATGAGAGACGCCGTAGTGGAGGTCTCCGGAAATTTTGACCACCTGGGGTTCTTTAACGTGCACTGACATCGCACAGCACACGGGCCTCAACATTTAGCCTCCATCGATATGCAGCCGCCGCGGCCGGGATTCGATCCCACGGCCTTCGGATCACCAGCCGAATGCCATAACCACTAGACCACCGTGGCGGGGCGCAATGTAAAGCTATGGGGCAGATTTAGCGCGCCCCTCTCCCCTTTCTTTTGGGTAGGAGAGGCAGGGTCCGATGGGGGTTTGGGCTATTCTACGGATATTTGGCCTTCCTTGCGTCCGTGACAACTGAAGCGAAAAAAAGAAAAGGTGTAGCTGTGCAGGGTTGGTGAGGGTTGGTAATTCGTTTCTGGAAAACCATACCTAATTGACACTTTGTAAAAATCTCGAAGGTCGCTTTTCTGCAAGGATATTTTCGAACCAGAAACTCGTCCACAGATTGCTTTCCTGCTCTAAGCGCATTCACACCTGCACGTTCATCCCTTTCGGCACCTGTCCCTGTCTGTCCTTTATTTGGCTTCTGCCAGCCACTCTTTTGTATATCGCAGAAGTACGAGACGGCACAATCCTCGGAAATTTTTTGAAAACCTTTTGTGGTGCTCATGCTCTTTCACTAGAATATGCAGGTGTGGCGCGCATAGAGCAGAAAAACAGTTTGTGGGCGAGAGTTTTTGGTCAGAAAACATCCTTACGGAAAAACCAACTTGCCGACTTTTCCAAAGTGTCAGTTTGTTTCGCTGTGCATAAGACCGCGAACAGACGTGAAGAGGTCAGGGTACTTATTTTGTTCTGGCTCTTCTGGTTTTGCAATGACTCATTCAACCATCGTATTTTCTTTCTTTTCTTTTCATTTTGTTTCCTTTTTGTTTTTACAATGGTAGGAGTCATCAAAGGTGCGGATGCAAAAAAATGCAGCCCATCCTCAAAGACAGTTGAGCCCAAAACTCGCTGAGACTAAGTCATAGTGCATTCATTCACTATGGTATACCCGGATCATCATTTACCATGAATACGGGACTATCCCGAGTTAACGAACGTTTACTCTGGAGAACTCAGCACGAAATCTCACCCCTCTACACAGTCGTTTGAACGTTTCTCTCGAGTCGATTGGGAACCTCAAGGTGCCCTAGTCTAGCGCGTTGATGTAACACACTTTTCTAGCGTATTAGCCCCGTTTACATGAACGCGATGCACTATAAGTTGATGCGGTACCCCAGCTTGATATATTATTTCAGAGATTAATAAAAAATAGAATATAACACAGGATAAATATACAAAAGGAGGTCCGAAAGCACTAGGCTGCAAGGGGACCTCCTGTCCGAAATTGCAAAGAAAAAAATAACGTAATTAGCAGTGACAGAAACATAACAAGAAAGTGTGTGATTATAATGGAACAGCAATAAGACGGTTATGAGTAAACAATAGTGATAAAACAAAATTTATCATGCAAAATATGCATTTAGTAATTAAGCAAATAAGGATACAATTGTTCTTTTAAAAAAAAAAGCCGATTGTGGAACATTGTTTGATGTGGGATGGTAAAGAATGCCATATTAATAAGGCAAAAATAAAACCCAGTATGACGACCATAATTAGTACGAATAGCAGGTAGTAAAAAATTTCCACTTGAAGCACATCTAGATGAGTGCACATATGTCACACTCACCCAAACGCCGAGGACGGGAGAAAACACCCTATCATTGTGCATATGCAGTAATGGGCTTTTCAGCAGCTAAAGTTTTTATTCTGTGGCAGCCAGCAAGCGATTATGCGGCTCTTTTCTTGGGCAGATGGTGAGCGAATTGTACAGACTTCTAATGAATCTGGCCCATGAGGTAAGGAAAAAGAAGGATGGCGCATCACATCAGCGATTCCATGGGCTCCGAACAGATGTGCTGCGACGACGGCGCTTTCAACCTACCCGATCTTCGTTACCTTTTTTTTTTTCAGTGAAGGCGGTTCAAACTGCTGCAAGTGATTTACTAAGCTAAACATAGGTTTCTAATAAGACCGCAGCGCTAGCATATGTTGTAATGATGTGGCTGTGAAACCTCCAGCAGTAAGTTAATGTTCAACTCAGTGTGTCGCACTGTTCCTCTGACAATCCTTGATACCCAAGTGGCATCTCGCATGGTTCCGACGTCGTCCCACGCCAGCTGCGTGACCTTTGGCAAATTCTCACATATGGCTATGAGCCTTATGATTACGTCCAATCGTCATTGTTTTTATGCACGGACACTTTTGTGTGACCACTTTTATTTTATCTTTCAGCCTAGAGACATGGCGGGGTGGCGCTGGTGGGTGGATGGATGGATGCTATGAGCATTTCCTTTGTAACGGGGCGGTGACATGTGCGCCATCAGGCTCGTAAAAAAAATTTAAGAACTTTTCTTTTTTTTTCCTTCTCTCTTTAAGTTGTCCTCGTGCCTTTTAAATCTACTTCAATTAAATCGATCATACTGTAGCTAAAACGTAAATTCATGGCCCAGTTCTGTGCCCCTTATGGCAGGAAGTCCTTATTTTTTCCCTATAATTATTTTTGTCCTTTCTCTCCGGTTTTCTGCCACCAGTATTCTAACCGTCTCTTACTTGGATGGATGGATGGATGGATGCTATGAGCTTCCCCTTTGTAACGGGGCGGTGACATGTGCGCCACCAGGCTCGTAAGAAGATTTAAGAACTTTTTTTTTTCTCTTTTAATTTTCCTCACGCCTTTTAAATTTACTTCAATCAAATCGATCATGCCATATCAAAAACGGAATTTCATATCCCAGTTCCCTGCCCCTTATGGCAGAAATTCCATATTTTTCCCTATAATTATTTTTGTCCGTTCTCTCTAGTTTTCTGCCACCAGTATTCTAACCGTCTCTTGCTCCGGGACACACAGCGCCACCCGTGTGCCCTGAAGGCACTAATAGGTTGGGGGCATGCGAGTGCATTCTGTGGAAAGAGCAGCGGGGAGCGACAACCGTGAGTTGCATGCGGTTTCTATAAAACTAAAAAAAAAAAGTTGGCGACTACTTCAAGAAGAGTTCGTTGTCGTTTGGGACGGAGCTGTGCGCGAGTGGTATGATATCAAACAGGAATTACTGAGCGCGACGGCACCTTCATATATCGATGGGAAATGCCTAGCAGAAATGAAATCTCTGTACTACGAGCTGCGTCCGGAGGTGGGGTTTTTTTCAGTGCGAAGCATTTCTTGGCGAAATTGAGCAACTTTGAATCTATCTATCTATCTATCTATCTATCTATCTATCTATCTATCTATCTATCTATCTATCTATCTATCTATCTATCTATCTATCTATCTATCTATCTATCTATCTATCTATCTATCTATCTATCTATCTATCTATCCGCCTACGTCTGTGAGCTCTACCGGCGGTCTCGTTTACCTGGTATACACCAAAATTTGGGTGGTAGGGTATCAATATACGACGTATCTAAATGATTGGCCTGTACATCTCCAACACCATATACTCGTTGTGTACGGCACGATTAACGATATTACAATCAATTGTGGCTCATGCCCGTAGTACTAGCTCGGGCATGTGCCACAGGTGTTTGAATTTTATGCAGCCCACGCCAATTTCAAACCAACTAAAATCGACGTCTAACATATAACCCGATCGCACTTAAAACAACAAAGCCGTAGCATGAGAATGTAATGCAGAGATGTAGTAGCATAGGAATGTAATATATAGACATAACAAACACATATGAACGCGCTGTACTATCCGAAGGCAACCTACCATGCGGTAGGTCCTCCCACGCGGTATATATATATATATATATATATATATATATATATATATATATATATATATATATATATATATATATATATATATATATATATATATATATATATATATATATATATATATATATAACTAAACCTTCCACACCGGCAGTTGTGGTGAGGGTGCTCGTGTAACTCCACTTGCTCCTAGGAGTGTATAATAAAGGGTACATTTCTTCTTCTAGCACTCGGTAACGACGCTCATATAAGCGCCGTAGCGTGCATTTCTCTGTCTGTGCTGTGCCTTAACGTCAGTGCCAACGCTACGTCGTACCATGAGCTACAATTCAGTCACCACGTTGCTGTCGAGTTTCTTGGTTGACACACGGTTTTAAGCATACATCAGCTCATGCACTTTGCACAAATACGTTTATCCTATTCATAACACTTCGCTGAATTGGCGCACGATCCCACATAGGCAATTTTTTCGCTGATTGCTTCGCATGACACCGATTCGCACAATGCACGGGATCTTCAGGATTTTTATTGCGATAGCAATTATATATGGACAGTCTCGGCTGGTTTTTGCCGTCGCCGCCGCCGTCATAAACCGTATATGTATAAGTATGTATATATACATAAAAATATAAAGAAAAATAATTCAGATAAATGCTTCCGAAGCGCGGAATCCTCTTGATCCGCAGCGCGTGGCGCTAACCACTACGCCACAAAAAGCAGATCGTTCAGGGAGCTAACGGCGAGCCTTATATACACACCCTTTATCGCTGGCAGGACTCAGAGACGGCAGGCGCTTAAAAGCGTTTCCTCATTACCAGCGAGATGGCGCGAGGAGCGCAACGGGCGTATTTTAGGGACCTTAAACGGGCGGCCGCCTTTGCAACAGGAGCGCTGTTCAAACTGAGAGTACCCATTGTGACAGCTTATTCGCGCTCGTTCGGTGTATATCTGTGCGTTCGTTTCGTGCGTGCTTCACTTGATAGTTCGCGCTCATCTTCTGTTTGTTCACTTAGCGGCCTCCCCTAGCTTTGTATGTGTAGCTTTGTGACACACAACGTATAAAGCCCTTCGTACCAGCACGCGCTGCCCACGGGAGGCGCTCACTTAGCAAGTGCATGTTTGCTACAATTAATATTGCTCCTGAAGCTGCGAGCCTCACTTCGTATAGCATTACAGTTTCTTGCTATCGCATTCATTGCTTCGCTCTTGCGGCGAAGCTGTGACTTTTTTTTTAATTATCGCAGGGGCCAGTAATGAGGTTACCATTTGCTTTTCTGCCTTCTTTCTTTTAATTATTAAACATAACGTCAGCGAGATGCACATGCAATGGTTGCCACGCGGGTTAGTGTAAAAACGCCGCGGCAGTATCAGTGTTTGTAAATTATTACCAACACACGTGCTGTACTAATTTGTCATGCGCAAGATTTCTATCTTTCTTATGCCAAAAAGCAACGAATCGCAAGTGTTGACCAGTGTGACCACTTTTTCGCAGAATATGGGTCAGTTTTGGTACTTTCATTTTAATTACTTCATAAAGCGGCGTACTTGCCACTATTGTTTTTATTTTATGCAGTTCACTTTGAAACTAAATCTGTAGACATTCGACCCAGCTCAGGATGGCGCGAAAGTCGCACCAGAACGCGCCTCCAAATGCGTCATTAGAATTCTCATTCCACTGCAGCCGAAATCCTGCATGCCCGTGCACTGTGAGATGTCAATGCGCGTTGAAGAACACAGGTGGTAAAAATTTCCAGACCCCTCAACTACAGCGTCCTCGACTTTCTACTCTTTCACCCCTGTCGCCCCCTTTCCCTGCAACGACGTTAAAACTTCGTTCTTTTGTTGGAAGCTATCAGTGCAGCTGTCTACAGCAGCTGAGTTCAGAGGCGGTGTGGCGCGGAGAACAGCCAGTCGGGAGGGCCAAAAAAGAAAAAGAAAAGAGAGAGAGGGAGAGAGAGAAAGATTTTGGGCTAGGCAGCTAAGCTTTTCTGGAACGTATTCGGCCCTGTCATGACACTGAAATAAAAAAAAGTAAAGAAGTGAGAGAAGAGGCGAGGGAACGGAGTGGGGGGGGGGGGGGGGGAGGCTTCCCTAGCAGCAGAAACAGCGAAAATTGATAATCGTGCGCGTGGACACTTTGCTGTGCTGCGTATCCTTGTGTTAGTCACAGTGCCCCTCTTGTAGGAAATATTTAATGGGGACGATGGTACAAAAATCTGTCATGCAATGTGACAAGCGCATATATTGTACTGTTAATGCTATAGGACGCGCGTTCCGCAAATTAGCATTTATTATCGCTACACGCACCTCGCGCGGCGATGTAACAAACGGTGCGCAAACAATTAAAAAGTCCTGTCAACATACGAAATTTTCTGCTTAGTCAACAAATAACTGCTGATGGAACATTAGCAACTGTGAGTGCTTGTAATGGATGTGATGTCAGTACCATACAATAATTCAGAGTCTGATGTTTAGTTACAGCAACAGTCGCATGAGTGTTAAGCATCGGTGTTGGTTGTTTTCATGTGCAATTAAAATAGATTGCTGAAAGATGAATACGCAGCACGTACGCATAGTATCACTCATGTGAGTTATCGGGTCACTGGGAGCACGTGGATAACTTAGCAATACAATATTAAACGTATTGATGCAATGCATTGCTCATTCTAACGTCAATTCGCGGCTCAGAGCAGTTAACCACCAACATAACTTTACCGCCGCCTACGGCAGGTGGCGCTACCTCTTCGACTGGAAATACTAGAGCACTAGCCCTGAGGTGTATCGGCGGGAACTTGAAATTGGCGCTAAAACACTGAGCCATATTGCGAAAAAAAAAATATTTTCGGGCATGTGCTCGACGCGTAACTCTTCAACTGTACTGCTGATTCCATCCGAATTTCCGAGTGCATATGCAGGAGATGTTCTACAATTTCCCCTGGTGGAACTGCCTTCCAGAAATAATGGTGCAGTTTCTTGTTGAGGAGCGGTATCTTGGGGCTTCCTGAAAGAGGTCAATGAAAGTTTTTTTCTAAAGGCGCGCCTTGGCATGGATCTCCAACTTCTGTGCTTCTCACGAAAAAAAAACTTTTGCGGTACCAGCGGACACATTGTTCCCATACATCGTGCGCCATACTTGGAATATTAATGACACAGAGAGAAAGACCCTTTTTGGATAGACATTCGATCCGGAGAGCGCGGTAACGGTTTCCCGACCGAGGACATCTCAACCGGAACACTCACAGAGGAAGGTGTAGTGAAAGAAGAGAATGGGAAGAATACTGAAGCCACCTTTTCTAGACAGGAGGTTACCCGCACCACCGTGCGCCAGGCCAGGGTGCCTCTTTCATCAAGAGAAAAATCGGTGTGTGTCCGGCGGCACTATAGGAATGGAACCAATTGCCTCTCGCACTGGAAGCGGACGAATTTCTATCGCATACAGATTTACTTGAGCGTGTCCGTCGAATTTACGTTCCTCCTGGAGTCTTTCCTTTAATTTACAAGCAACAACCATTGGCGTCGTCACATGGCGTCGTAGCATGGCTGGAATAACGCGGTTCTTTCTGGAAAAGATCGACAAATTGCCGTTCGTATCCGAGCTCTGAAAATAAGCCTTTACTTTGTTGAATGCATAGCAGCAGAGCGCACAAGCTGCTACTTCAACGCAATGCGCAGTAACAGTCCTTTTTTGTTGTTGCAGCCAGTAATGAAAAATGAGCAAGAACTCAATACTAAACTCTTTCAGTCGCGTAACAGCAATCATGCCAACATGGTGAATGAAAAATAGACGGAGAGAACCGCCGAGTAAGTCAAACTGTTAGGCTGGATGATGTCAGTGCCCCGCTGAATGGCCTATCACGCTTCGTTCACGTGCAATAAAAACGTTTTGCGTCATTACTGCACTGACATGAGATTGAACGACGCATGTATTACAGTTTCACTGCAATTAATGCTTTTATTTGGCTAACAACTGCCTCAAACCGCTCACAACAGAGCGCCGTCGTGTACATTTGAATGCGCGCCGGCGAACGCCTGTCCACACTCACGCGGTGACAGTGGTGCCATCTACATGCCGATCGCGAGGCCAATAGCAACGTTTCCTGTTTTTTATCGTCTTCAGACGATTCTTTTCATCATTACGAGAAATCGAATACTCATTTATTCTGTGTCACCTCTTGTGAACGCCTTTCCGGCACGTTTTCCTTGCCTCAAATGGCTTTTGAGTTCGCTGGCGTGAGGCAGTGCTGATCTTAGTGCACTATATAGGAAGGAGTATCCGCGACTGTTTAACGGGCACGAGCAGCGCATTAAGTGCCAGAAAGAGAAGGTATTTGGCTAGTTGGTTTTAAATGATCGTGAAACTGCGCTACGCGCTTACAAGGTACACTATGTTATGAGAGACGTACGAATGAACAAGAAGAGCAGCACAGATACAAACTGTCAACTTGATTTATTGGAAACGACAGAAAAGATGAACACGGTGAATGGGCTGTAAAACATTGAAAGTAAAGCTGATTTAAACAGTATCGCATTTATTTATTTATTTATTTATTTATTTATTTATTTATTTATTTATTTATTTATTTATTTATTTATTTATTTATCTATTTATTTATTTATTTGCAGCCCGCCTGCGACGTAGCTGAGTGGTTACGACGTTGTATTGCTGAGAATGAGGTTTCTGTTCAGTTCACCGCCGCGCATGGCGGCTTCGTGTATGATTCCGATGACGGCTGCATTAAACAAAGCTCGTGCGCTGTATAGATTTGATGGACATGGAGAACGTTCTAACCTCCGACAGTTATTAAGACCGCGCTAAGCAGCCACTGCCACGCACGACCATCCGCACTTGTAAGCGCATGTTTCAAGCTAACTCAGTCTGCGAGAACGAGAGCACCTGAAGGCAAGAAGGCGCGCTGCATTGTTTGCTGAATGTGTGCGAGCAAGCAAGCAGCTCAAGCTATTTTCACGCTGTGAAAACAGTGGGAGCAGCGAAGCTGTGCTTTTGCTACTGATCGTGACGTCGCTGGCAAGAGTGAAGTTCACTATATCTGTATCATGTGACAGTGGGCTGAGGGCAAGAGTGTGGGCAGAGGGTCGAGGGCCAAAGCGGGTCCGCTTGCCCGTTCTGGTAACCCGAGACATTCTTTGCTTCCTTCTTTCTTTCTGTTTCTTTCTCCCTTTCTTTCTTTCCCAGGTGGTGGAAATTTCCGGAGCCTACGGCGTCTCTCGTAATCATGTCGTGCTTTAGGGACGTAAAATCCGAGTAATCAGTTTTTCTTCCTTCCTTCCTTCCTTCCTTCCTTCCTTCCTTCCTTTCCACATTGTCTTGTGTATAATCACTGTCATATAGCAGTGGGCTTTTGTTTTAGGGGCGAAGCTCCTTAGGGTGTGGGTCGTTCCCTCCTCTGTAGTAGTAGTAGTAGTAGTATTAGTATTAGTAGTAGTAGTAGTAGTAGTAGTAGTAGTAGTAGTATGTATGTATGTAGCCACCTCGCGCCGCCGGGAGGCTCGCGCGCCGGGAGGCACGCGCCCAGGGCGAGCGCGAGCGCGTGCCTCCCGGCGCGCGAGCTCCCTCACTCTTCCATCTACTGTCTTGTGAGAGAGAGAGAGAGAGAGAGCGAAAGGCGCGCGTTGACTATGGAAACGCTCTTTCTTCGATGAACGCTATACCAGCTCGCAAAGAAGGAGAACGCGCCCTCACCCGCGACAGAGATCGTTGGCGCAGGCAGCGTCTTCTAGCGAGTTTCTTGATTGAAAATACCGACTGCTCGCGCTGGAGAACTGTTCACCGGCCACCCATACACCCATATATATATATATATATATAGTGCCGGTGGTAGGTTTCACTTGTGCGTAGTTGAACCATAAGGATTCGTAGCGTGCGCGTTAAGTAAATTAATCTGGAACTCGGCACGATTTACGATGAACATCCGGAGCTTCGCCCACTCATCATCATTCACTCCGTGGATATGCTGTGATCTTTTTTTTCCCTTTTTTAGATCTCGTCTTATATAGCGCTTCACATCATGTGGCAGTAGGCTGCTGTCAAGAGTGTAGGCAGTGGGCCCAGGGCCACACTCTCATACACCATAAAGTCGACGCCATTGTTAGGATCCATCGCGATAGTTTTTTTTTTTTATCATATGCTCACTTGTATGCAGTTTACCCTCGTGCGCTGGGAGCCAGATAATCAGCGACAGTTGCCACAAACACAGAGAAGGGATTCACTTTTTCAAGACCAAAGTGACTCCGTCGCTCACGGTGAGCATACTGATTTCGACGCGGTCATCGGACGCCATTTT
Source organism: Hyalomma asiaticum (assembly GCA_013339685.2). Lineage (NCBI taxonomy): Eukaryota > Metazoa > Arthropoda > Arachnida > Ixodida > Ixodidae > Hyalomma > Hyalomma asiaticum. The sequence continues at coordinate 32,919,642 of CM023483.1, read as the reverse complement.
GCGGTTCAGCCGTCGCACGGACTCCGTGACGGGATCGTTGAACTCCGGATTGTACGCTCTCGCTTGCCACAGCACCTGCATGAAATGCGAACCACGTGATGAGCACATTTTGAGGCCCTTAGAGCCGACTAGATAGACCGACTAGATTTGACTTGTGCTCGGCCGTCTTCCGCTAATTATTCATTGCTAAGTGAAGCATGCACAAGGACTTCATAGGACATGTCTAAAGCTTGTGCTGACCACTGAAAGACATTTCGTTGAAGCTGACACGTATAGTTCAGGCTGCTAAATACTTTCGCCATTTCTCGAGTTAGCAATTATACCAGTCACGTAAGTTCTTGTAAGTAACAGTCTTTGATTAGCAACTCAGCAGATAACACGGCGAATGCGAGGGTAATCGCGGTGCGTTACAGTTACCATGGTCTGGATGCCACAATGTGGTGAAACATGGCGATGATGAGGCGCACATCATTTTCCGCACAGACTATACATGGTGAGCACAACTGATACCGTTGCGGACACACACATTAGCTCCTGTGTCATTACAGTCACTCACATTAGCTCCTGTGTCATGTACAGGTCAAGAAAAAAGCGGCAGACGCCGCTTTTTTCATGACCTGTACGCGAATGTAGAGCCGATGTGTTTTGGCTTCTTGCCATGGGCTTCTCACTAAGAGTGCACTTCACCGCATGACATTGTTGTACTGCAAAAAATTGGCTTCGCCGCGGGGCAGTAGTGCCACGCCGTGAAGTGTAAAAAAAACATGATTTTCCTGTTTTGCAGTTCTGGTTTTCCGGGGCCCCCCAAAATGGCTTCGCGGACACCCTGGAGTCCATGGACCTCTATTTCGTTGAGAACCACTGAACTATAAAATGTAACCAATGAGGCTGAATCGTCGCGACGGCACACCATTATACTCATGATAGGCGTTGAGGTGATAGTTTTAACTAAATTTCTTTCAGTCGGGGACGTCTTTCCTTTCGAATTTATTGTTGGTTTTAGATTAATTTTTCTTTGCAGGCATTACCGCGGTAACTGAGAACACAAGTGAGAGCATGCGCGGACAAGGAACACACGCATAACACAGGTCTCCAAGACAGTGACGTGAGGTAGCGCTCCCTCCCCTCTCGCAACACCCTGTTCGCCGGTGTTAGATGTTACACCCGCGGCAGCAAGTTTTCTCATTCGCCCGTTCTGCGCCTTCAAGGTGCACACGTTACGTGGACCTGGCAGCCAATGAGAATTTAGGAGCCGTCTATAGGTGGCACGTACGCCATATTTCTCGCGCAATGCTTCCCACATTAGTATGCAGGATGTGTCCCACGTTGCCCTCGTATATCACGTGCGGTCAGCGAAAACCACGGAGGCACTGAACTCACATTGTCAACAGCAATGATGCCGTGGCGCCTGACGAGCTGAAGGCTCTTCTCGTAGTACTCCTCGATGGAGTCCTTGTCAGCGTCGATGAATACGAAGTCGAAGAAGTTGGATTTGCCTTGAGCGATCAGGTCATCTGCGAGATGGTAGGATCCAATGCCAGCAGAAAGTCGCGTGAGTGGCTTTTCAAAAAAAAAAAAAGATATAAGCGCTTTTAGTACGGCCGTTAGCACGAAACGCCTGTTTTACGACTCACTTCTTTGCTTATGTATATACTTGCGCAAGATTAGCCAAGGCACAGACTATACTTGTACTGATACTGATACTATACTGTACTTGTACTGATACTATACTGATATGCTTGCGTTAATTTATGGCGTGGAAGGGCTCAGCACCGTGCTGCTCATGGGCAGCTGCTCAAAATATGGCGCCCAAGTCAAAACCGGAGTTTATGCTAAAAATCACGCGGCATATTGGTTACTCCAAACAACATATTGTAATTCGCAATGATCGCTCGTGCGCGTGGGGACATTTAATTGCCTTGCTATGTTTAAGAAACGATCGGTGTTCGAAAATTTCTAATAAATATCCGGTAGATCGTACGCCTTGTGGGAATCGATTCATGCAAAGTATAGTACTTAGAAATAGCCTGTGCCGAACTGTTCAGTATTCATCAGGCTTTACGAGTAGCATCGAGTCTTTCTGCAATTTTAGTACTCGTGTTGTAACGCGCACTTCTTAAATTGCTGTAAGAGCGCGGTTAACACGGACCACAATCGCTTGGGAACCGCCTTCCGCGCACGAGAGGTAGCTTGCTTGCTTGGCACCGCGGTGTCCTGGGTTCGATTTAGTGCTTGCAAATATCCGTTGAACCGGTTATGTGTTTAAACCGGATGGAAGTGAAACCGCTCTCGCAGACTGGCTATATGGTTATGCGGCTTTCGAGAAACTGGTATCCATAGGATCCTGTTTAAATAACTGGTTAACCGAATATTGAAATTTGAGGTTCGAATATTTGATGTCAATATTTTATTGAAAGAGGACGCCATGACAAAGTCAGCTGAGCATCCATTTACTGTAGCGGTACAATCTGGATACATAGACATTACGGCATCACGCAGATAGGCCTTGCCGTGCTGTTCAGCAACATTACCGTTCAGTAGCAGCGCTGAGCAGGAATGATGCTGTATAGTAGTGCAGACTGCACAGATGTGTGATGCAGGGCTGTAGGAGAGGGCTCCAGAAATTGAGACCACCTGGGGTTCTTTAAGCGTGCACTAAAAACGCGCACTACGCGGACGTATAGCATTGTTGGCTCCATCTAACACGTGACTGCCGCGGCCGGGATCGAAACGACGTTCTCTGGGTCAGCAGTCAAGCGACGCAACCACTGTACGACCGCGGTGGGCGTCGTCAAAGAGCTATGACGTCACGATTATCAGTGCGGAAAAGTCGGTGTGGTGTCGCCATCTGTATGTTCATTTTGTACGTTTTGCCGCTTGCCAAGCGTGTTCTCTTCGCTATGATAGCGCCTCTGTATCGTGACTAGGTCATTTACCTTGCATCTTTATTTCCCTGCCATCCCTGTTCGGAAAATTTTGCAACCCGTGCTAGCGCCATAAAGGCTAGATTTCACAAAGAACGAACCACGTGTACAGATCAGGCAACTGTGCAACAAACACATGCGGGCGTTGTCACGATGCTGTAAATTTTGGATTTCCTGCGCAGTAAGTACCGCATGTGCGAGGTCGTTGAGCGGACACCGTCTACATGTCGCCTGCATGACGCGGCGTTTGTCTGGTTGCAAGTGCTAGAGGCGATCAACATTTGCGATAACAGAGAACCTTCATTATACTGCGCATCGTGTTCCGCAGGGGAAGCAACCGTGACATCCCGTTTCCTGCGCCCAAGTGCATGTGTGTACGAGGTAAGAGTTTGCTGTTTTTTACGCACGGTCAGAATTCGACGCAACTCAGGATCATTGCACCTCCCCCCCCCCTCCCCCTCTCCCTACCCAGTAAAAGGAGGCTATTATTCAACTCCTGCTCGGCTATTGTATAATAGCCTCCTTTTACTGGGTAGGGAGAGGCTATTATTCAACTCCTGCCCGGCTATTGTATATTTGGGACGTTAAACCCATCAAACATAGAATCACCATCAAACTTTTGTCATGCGATAGAAAATAAGCCCAAACCATGAAAAAAAAAGGGTTTCGTATTTATGCAATTTGTTCTTTTCTTGTTTGTATGACTTTTTTATATTACATTAGATTGTATTAAGTTTCACTGTTGAGTTGTAAATACTAATGTTGTATTAGAGATAAAATTTCTACGTATGCAACGCAAATGTACTATGCAATGTGTGTATTATGTTCATGTTCTTTGCTGTTTGCACGACTTTTTATTTTTGCATTAGATTGTATTAAGTTTCACTGATGAGTTGTAAATACTAAAGCTGTATTAGAGATAAATTTCTATGTATGTAACGCAAATGTACTCTGCAATGTGTGTATTATCTTCATGCTCACGTTGAAATCGGTATGCCCACCTGCCTTGGTCTCCACGTGAGACTGGCAGTATTGAAAATAAATAAATAAATAAATAAATAAATAAATAAATAAATAAATAAATAAATAAATAAATTCGATCAATCAATCGGCTATTGTATCGGCGGTTTCTTAAGGCAAGCACGACAGCCCTAAATGAGCTCTAGACATTGAGAAAATGCAGAAACCAACTTGCCGAGAGACTTTTTGGCGTCACCAATCACAATGTCGATCTTGTCTTCCACGCCCGCCTGCAAAGAATGAGTTGTTGTTTTGTGGGGTTTTACGTCCCAAAACCAGTTCTGATTATGAGAGACGCCGTAGTGGAGGTCTCCGGAAATTTCGACCACCTGGGGTTCTTTAACGTGCACTGACATCGCACAGCACACGGGCCTCAACATTTCGCCTCCATCGAAATGCAGCCGCCGCGGCCGGGATTCGATCCCGCGACCCTCGGATCAGCAGCCGAGTACCTTAGCCACTAGACCACCGTGGCGGGGCGGCAAAGAATGAGAGAAAAATATTGCGGTGAAACAAAGCCTGCATAACTCATTGGACGGTGACCTTGAAGGACACCGTGAGCAATACACGAATGAAGCAAGAGCACTACGGAAATGCACGATCCAGATCCCGCTTGTGAAGAATACTCGCATGATGTGGTGACCTTGAGAATCACGTATGACGCATATACCTGCGTACTCGAGCCCGGGATATGCGTGTATATGCTTGACACGTCATTTCATATGGAGCAAGAGCCTTCTGCGCATTTCGTCATGTATTCAAAAAATGCAGAAGTTCTCGCATAAGTCGTTGATAATGTCTGCCGAAATGCTAACTTTCAAATGAGGCTCATTAGGCCTGGCAAATTTCCTACCACAAAGTGTATTCGGCACAAGTGTGACTCAATGTATAACTTAATGCATTAACTGAGCATGCGCCAATAGCTAAGTCTTCTTTTTTTTTCACTTTCCATCATTCGCTATATCGCAGAATACATAGAAATAACTTTCTTTTTTTGAGGACCGCATTATATCGCGCAGTACCTTTTCTCTGAAGAACACCTGTGACGCAGGAGGTTAGCAGCAAAAGTCGGGCCTTATGTGCAACCACCGCCAGTGGCGTAAAAATGCTCGTAGGAGCAATTAAACACCATACACATGATATTTAAGAAAATATATTATCTCTAAACGGGCGACAAACAGCAAACCTAACTTAGAGATCAACCATGTGTAAAGTTTCTGTTAGATTTATTATTTAGGCGGCGATTATGATTTCATACCCGTGTTTTCTTACACCTTCGCGAGTCCGTATACATTTGCAGTAACGCGTACACGCAGTGACCGGGAACCTGCGCGCATGCGCTATAGCTGCGTGCTAACTGATTTTTAAACAGCTGCACATTTTGTTCGGTGAAAGCAGCCCATAAAAAAAGGAAATCCAAACTGTTATTTCGGATTTTAAAATCTGACATTGTAGACAGTGTAACTTTCACAAGGCACATTTATCAGCTCTGCTATAGGAAGCGCTATGAGAAGTCATTTGTGGTTCAACTGGGAGTCAACTGGGAGTCAACTGGGAGTCAACTGGAAGTCAACTGGGAGTTACAATGACAAATAGCCGAGACACGGATTAGTAACTGGCGGGGTCGTATACGTTCCAATAACAGCTATGATTATGAGACGTGCCCCGTATGGAGAGCTCCGGAGTACCTTTGACCGCGTGGGGTTCTTGAACGTGCATGCACCTATATATGAATACATAGGCGACCTCTTTAAGTAAAAATTTTGCCTTTATCGAAAATGCGTCCATCGTGACAGGGACTTGATCCCGCAATCTCCAGCTTCGCAAGCCAACACCTAGCCGCTAATTAAGTTAACAGGGAGGCTAGTTACCAGGGAGGCTACGATTCATAATCAAGTACAGGTATTACTGGTAGGGGTGCGCGCTGATATAGATGAAAAAATTCGAATGTCCAGTCGAATAGTGTCCAATTCGATTTGAACTTCAAATCGAGTAGCTGTTATTCGTAAAGCCGAATATTTTGTTTCCGAATACTGTTAATGAATAGTTGCAGGATACACATTTGGGCGAGTTGGTGGTCGCTAATCTTGGTAATAACAGCGCGGAATACGGAAACAAGGACAAAAGAAGGAAGTAACCGCCTGCTTCAACGCTGTGTGGTTGCTTCCTTGTTTTGTCCTCGTTTTCATATTCCGCGATGTTATTATACGAAGATGAGATAATGAATGTGTCAGAATGCTCATCGCGCCGAAATAACCATAAAGTTGCCTCAAAAGTACGACAAATGTCATCCCCGCTGAAGTATCACAAGCGTGAAACATCAGAGCCTATGTAGCGCAGCGAACCACTTCGCTCGAAGAGCGGCTACACAACGATCGTTAATTGATTTATGGGGTTTTACGTCCCAAAACCAGCTGTGATTATGAGAGACGCCGTAGTGGAGGGCTCCGGAAATTTGGACCACCCGGGGTTCTTTAACGTGCACTGACATCGCACAGTACACGGGCCTGAATATTTCGCCTCCATCGAAATGTAGCCGCAGCGGCAGGGATTCGATCCCGCGACGCTCGGATCAGCAGCCGAGTATATATATATATATATATAGACCACCGTGGCGGGGCAATCACAACGATCGTGCGCGCTTCATAAACAAGAAAGCGCGCGAAGAGGGAGGGAAAACTTGGGAAAAACAAGAGCCCGTCACCTCTCTCCAGAAAGGTCTCCCAACGTTGACGATTTCCTCGTCGATCTCTAGGCCCACGACGCGACCATCTGGCGGTAGCGCGAGGGCAGCTGCTAGTGCGCTCGTACCGGTAAAAACACCTGCAGTGGAAAATTATACGTATGTACGCAGAGGCCCTCCTATCACGTACTGGAAGTGAAATTGATCAAGGTCTCGTTTCTTTGTTAGGCACAGCACAATGAATCCAACAGACAATGAAACCAAGGAATGAATAGGGGAAATAATGGCATATAGTTGTTAACTGTAGTGCACTAATTACGTCATGAATGGGAAAAAAACTATAAAAGCGGGCGAAATACACACCTGCAATTGGTAGGGACCGAACCTACGACCTTCGGTAGACGGATCCGATGATAGCAACTTAGCTAAGACGGCGGATATTGTTCTTCCGCTCACATTACTGGGTATTTGTGTAGGTTTTTAATGAATCCTGGAAGCGTTAGCGCCACTTGTAGCCGTAGCGGTGCGTGTGGAACACACTTTTTGCTAGATGGCGTAGCGTATAGTACGTGATCATAATACAAGATGGGCGCTGACCAATAAATCATCGCATGCTACCTGAAGGCACCAAGTCATAACGAGATACTCGCATGAAACGACGCTACGAAGTAGCAAAATAACATAGTAATTCGATCTAAAGCACTGATGAAGCACACAAGCTGGTGCAGCCTAGCGATCAGTGTTGTTCGTGCTAACTTGCGAAGCATAAACCCAAAGAAAATTTGTTCGAACTCTCAAGTGGGTTTTGAGACGTATTTATGGCGTGGACAAAATTTTGCTTTAAAGGGACTGTCTACCACCGTTCGTCGATTTCCTATTTATTGTCGCAATAGAAAGCACACCATTCAAAGTGTGCGAGCTTGCAGTACGTGCTTTCGCCGGCAGAAATGTTTAAAACAGAATTTTTCGATCTTCGGGGTCACCCCTTCTGTATGTGTATAGGGACGCAGGCAACACTGGTTACTGGGCTTTCACCATAGAGTTTCCTACTAAAATACTAGAGGGAAAACTGGCGCTGCGATCGTGAAGCTGCCATGGGAATGATGGGTATGACATGGATTTGTCTAGTCTTCGTTCCTGCGGCTTCAAACGTTTTGGTGGAATGTTTATTCCTGTTCTTTAACTTCAGTGACGCGAGTGACGTCACTACACTTTTTTATTACGCGACGAAGGCAGCGGCTGTAGTGTACACTTTACTGGTTTTGCTGCTAGAGAGCATCAGGTTGTCGCATATGTACCAGAGTCGCTGGCAATTATGAGGTGCCATGCAGTGTTTCGTTGTTGTGTTTGTTGATGGATGGCTACACATATTATTTGCAGCGATATTTTACCCAAATTTATAAATATTCGTGCTGCGTCTCGCGAACCTTATCGATGCGGTTTTGCTGTTTTTTTCTCTTTTCTTTTGTATCAGATGCGACAGAATGTGTAACCGTAGGGTCGCTTTCACGGCTGACATACATCCCTTGTCAGAAAGTTGTTCGTATATCTTGTACTAAGGCATTTCAATTCCGCTTTCTGATTAATTCAACGCCGACCGAACGCGCCAAGCAGGCGCACAGTTATCGCGCGTTGTCGCCCAGTGGACGATAGGCAGACACGCCTGCGGACGACGCTCAAAAAGTCGGCTCAGATCAAATGATGATTGATTTGTGGGGTTTAACGTCCCAAAACCAGTTCTGATTATGAGAGACGCCGTAGTGGAGGTCTCCGGAAATTTCGACCACCTGGGGTTCTTTAACGTGCACTGACATCGCACAGCACACGGGCCTCAACATTTCGCCTCCATCGAAACGCAGCCGCCGCGGCCGGGATTCGATCCCGCGACCCTCGGATCAGCAGCCGAGTACCTTAGCCACTAGACCACCGTGGCGGGGCGGGCTCAGATCAAAGCTCAGGCGCAGTTTCCAATGCATTTTAACGGCACGGTTGTTTATTAAACATCACGTTTTCTTCTTTTTTTCGCAAAACCAACTACCAAGTGATTGGCGATACTACGGTGCTGCTACGGCCTCGCGCACGGGCTTAACCCATGCATACAGTTTGTAAAAATACAGTGGAGCACTTGCACTGCACTAAAGGAAGCGAGAGAAAGCCCGTTTGTTATATTTAGAAGACACATCTACCTTTTAAGTACTTGAAAATGTCAGCACGTCACTTACAAGAGCAAAAATCTCCATTTTACGTTCGAACACAACTACATCTGGAACTTAAACCTCTATGAACGCTGCTAAATCTGGGCACAGGCAGAGGAGGCAACACTGCCATATCACACAATATTGCTAAATTTCTGCGCGTTCAGTTCCTTTCTAATCGCGAAAAAGCAACTATTACCTGCGCAGGTACATAGTTATTCCAAAATCTTCCGTCTTATTGCAATATTTTATCGTAAACGACCAATTTTTTCGAAGTCGCAAAGCCGTATGAAGCCAGAAGAACGAAGACTAGGCAAATTTGTCATACCCATCATTCCCATGCTGGCTCAACCGCCTTGTTTGAAACTCCCATAGACACTAGCGCCAGTTTTCCCTCTAGTATTTTAGTAGGCAACTCTATGGCTTTCACAATATTAGTTTAAAAAAATCCACGCATATCCACGGAGGGAATGATGATGAGTGGGTGAAGCTCCGGGAGTTCATCGTAAATCGTGCCGAGTTCCGGATTAATTTAGCCATGCTTCGTGCTGTATGGACAGACAACTGAGTTCTCTAGAACACTGTGGTATTCGTTTCGCATCTTCTACCTCCCAGAAAAGTTGTGAACTACTTAAAACTGGGGCTATTGTGATGTAATACGAAACGAAACCGAAACTGAGTGATGCCGGAGTAGACGAAGAGGAACCGGCGTGAACTCGTTACACAAGAGCGCGTGCCAGCGTTCGAGGCGACAAAGAGGAACCGGTGTGAGCTCGTGACACAAGAGCGCGTGCCAGCGCTCGAGGCAGCTCAGCGTTCGATGAAGACGAAGTGGCTACGACGGACAACTACGGCAGACAAGCCTACGCCTTAAGGAGCTTAGCCCCTAAAATGAAAGTTATGCCCCTGTCACACGAGGAAACTAAAGTGCACTTTGAGCAAGTGCACTTCGCCGCTAGTGTCATTCGCACGCTGTCACACGGGAACGTTTAGTGACACTCGCTGCAAAGTGCACTTGCAGGCAAGTGCGTTCGCCGAACTCACTTCGCGGTGACGTAGCCTCGGTACCAGTGGCTTGTAAACAAATACGCTAATGCACAATGCGGCTCCCGTAGTATGTTTAAAACATTGTTTTCGTTATTAGAAGCACTGCAATGTATTAAAACAAATCATATTTCAACAAAGAAACCTCGCTATTCTTGTCCTCGGGCAGTTTGCAGCCACGTCCGCTAGGGGAATGCACATTCCCAAAGCACACTTCTGTTTCTCGTGTAGCAGCGCGTGAGCGTAAGTGTACTTTGTGAGTGCACTCGCTCAAAGTGCACTTTAGTTGCCTCGTGTGACAGGGGTTGTTGGGCACAAGCGCGCAGCTAGAGCCACCCTAGCGCAGCAGCCACCGGAAGGCTCCTCGCGGTCGCCATCTTGCACGGTTAGCGTTCCTCACCCCCTGCGGCGGCCAGGACTGAACACAGGCGGCGTGACTGCCAATTTCCCCTGCGGAAAGCCGTGGCCGGGGAACAAAGGAACACGGTCTGGGAAGCAAGCCACGTGCAGCATCGCGGGCGAAACCCCGACGCGTGTTCACTGGAACTGGCGGTCACGTGAGGAGCGCCCATCGGCTCATACCTGGGACCCCGGCAACCAGCATGTTTCCACGACTGGCCGACGCCGGACTTCGAGAGAGAAGAGAGAGAGAGGCGCACCGGCGATCGACGTGGGAGAGGCGGGTACAGATGAAGGCATTGGGTAAAAGGGCGTGAGGATGTACCTTCCAACGGCAGCCAACCAGAATTTGAGAGAGAAGGACATTTTCCGATTCTGATTGGACTGCGAGAGTGCTTTTGTTTTTAGAAGTGTATTTAACCCGGTGAACTGTGTTGTAAGGGGGTTGACCATAAAACGTTGTTTTTAACAACAACATGTCGAAGCCGTCGTTCCCTCAAGGTGCCAGCAGGTGAAGGAGCCCGCATTCAATCCCCTGGTCGGCAGCTTGTCAACCGTTTCGCTGACAGCGGGATGAGCGGGCGAACAACAACGAGGAGGGAAGAAGTTAACTGGGGTATTACTCTCCTTCACGAAGGAACGCTGCCAGACCTGTGCCAAGTGCGATTGTAAGTAATAAATTTTCGCCTTTGAGCAGAATAACTGAACCTGCTTAGGTATTTCTTGGTTTTTCGTTACACTTCGAGATTGACACTCATTACCGAGGGTTGTCGTCACCGGTCATTTTTCTCATGTCTGCCGCGGCCAGTTTAAAAATATCGTTCTTTTTTTCTGGGCCATAAGAACACTGGTTCCCGTCAATGTAGGGAATGGTGGTCTCATATTCGCCACAACCGAGAAAAATTTTCCGAGTGGTAGACAGTCCCTTTAAATGACGCAGACGTGACTGAAGAAAGGCGTCATTAAACAAGCACGGTTCTTCGCGAGATTATAAGATAAACAGTGCGGTGTCACATATCACACACTACATGAGCCATCGTAAATCGGCAGGGAAATACCTTCAGCTGAACATAAAACGGGCAACGAGACGCGCTTGTAAGCAAACAAGGCCACTTCTAGATTTGCATCTTGCAAATATTTCAAAGATAGCACTCAAACATGTCGATTAGCAAATACGTGCGCATGTGCGTGTGTTCATTCATTCATTCATTCATTCATTCATTCATTCATTCATTCATTCATTCATTCATCGCAGCATCTTCCACGTCGTGTCAAGGCAATCATGAGCATGTGACAAGCTCACCTATGTCCAAGTAATGCTTGGCCTTTGTAGCCTTGAGTAGGATCTGGAAGAACTGCAACTGGGACGTGTCGCTCATCCTGTCGGCATGGGGCTGCTTTTGTGTTTCCTTTTATGACGGAAGAGCATGCAAGTGAAAAGAAAGAGCGCGAAAGAACAATTAGTGAACCGAAATAACGAGCAACTTCTAATATATATAGTTCTCACGATGCAGTCCTTGGCTCGTATAATTCTCTGTAGCCTTCATTTCTTCGATTGAACGAAACTTGAACTTTTTGGCGATATCTAGATATGCGGAGTGTGCATTGAATATATTCTTAAGAATTGTCGGGTAAGGCTTACGAATCGCAATTTTTTTCTTGAAATGAAGCGCACGCCAGCATTAATATTAACTGCTTCGGTAGCTTTACCATATCAGCGCTGCCAAAAGAAGCTGGGCAAACGCGCGCAGTGCCCTCACACAAAGGGCCGAAACAAATGGATCGTGTTTTTTTTTTTGTATGGCCGAGGAAATAAGTGGTTTATGCAGGTACATAGAACTTCCACACAGAAATTTAAAGGAATGATTCCAGTACTCTGGATGCACTTCTCCATCGGTTGACATCTGCTCACACAAGGAGAGCTTAGTGTTATGATATTACGCTTGAAGTGCATTTCACTTGTTTTCAGTACTATTAAAAGCCTTCTTTTTTTTCACAGACTAAAGATTCCGAAGAAGAGGTTTTGCACGTTTAATGGTTGCACGGACGCAACTGAAAGCGTGGAGAAAGCCGGAGTTGGAATACTTCCCTCACAGTAGAACTGGTCGTTTGAGCTCCGACTGCCCGATTTTACCCTTATATACATAGCAAAATTTGTTGGCTATCGCACTGGTGATTAGGAAATTGAGACAGCACCAATCTAAAGTGATCATTACTACAAATGCCTTATCTCTCTGTTCGCGTTTAACATGTCAAAAGCAGTCGCTCTTACTAAAGATTTTGTCGGCGATTGTACCGCCTATAATATATCAGACGTTGTGTTGGTCTGGGTCCCCGGCCACGCTGGCATCTTTGTGAATAAAACAGCTGCCTCGCTGACAACGTCATCTTTAGATGGCCCAGTGTTAAATGTACTGCCGGATTCTTCATTCATCACCGCCGAGATGTTCAAACGCTTTCTTCTTCGGACATGTGCTAAGACCTTTCTTCTAGATTTTGACTATTGTCGACACCTTCAGTTCATATGGAATACGGACAAATGCCTTTAACGTCAGCACGAAGTGACTATAACAAGTCTCAGATGTATATAGTTCCAAGTCTAAATTTCATCTAAAAAAATCTGGTTCTCAATTACTAACCTCTGTTTTGTATGCAATGGACCAGAAACGACTGATCATTTCCTTCTCTCTTGCCGCCGGTTTTCTTCGCTTTGCTGAATGTTTTTAAATTCACTGTTTGATGAATTGCGATCACCTTTAGCAATATGAAATATTTTATCATTCGGTGCCCCTGAGGATGGTGCAACCCGTAATAGTATTTTGTCAGCTTTACATAAATTTATCGAAGGCTCCGGAAGATTACGCTTCAAGTGCTGTCGACCAGAGTTTCCCCATCTTTCTTTTCGTAAATTTTAATCGTTGCGCTTTTTAATGAGAGCTCCGTTCTTCCTTTTATTGCGATAACAATTATATGGACAGTATCGACGGGTTTTTGCCATCGCCGTCGCTGTCACGTCCCGTATAACGTACAAATTGATAGCAACCCCCGCGCGTCGTACGTTCTACCCGCGGGTAAAAGCACGCGAGTGGGGGAGACGAACACGGCCGAAGCAGAGATCAAATGAGCCCGGCCCATCTCCGTCGCTCGGAGGGCGCATGCGATAACATCACTCCGATTGGGACGCCTACCGACGAAGCGGAGTGGAAACGCCGCGCCCCGTCTTTAACGAGCAATAAGACGCGAGGGGGTGTCACTCGAGCAGTATCTGTGGACTTTGCGCGGTCGCCATCGCTGGCGAGCGCGCTTTCTCGGCAGCCATCAGCGGGCGACTCATAAACCCTTCTACGCACTGCGCTCTCAACGCGAAGAGACTGCGAAAAGTGTCCCTGGAGCATCCGTATTCTCTTACACCAGCGTTTTATAGAGTTACGTGAGATCCTACCCAAAAGAGTTAGCTGCCAGCCTCACTTCATATAACATTACAATTTCTTGCCATCGTATTCACTGCTTCGCCTTTTCATTGAAACCTGCAGTGTGTCCAATCCCCTTCGTAGTTATGCGCCACACAGACGACGACGACAGCGACAACAACAACTACTACTACTACTACTACTACTACTACTACTACTACTACTATTACTACTACTACTACTAACCCCGCCACGGTGGTCTAGTGGCTACGGTACTCGGCTGCTGATCCGAAGGTCGCGGGACCGAATCCCGGCCGCGGCGGCTGCATTTCGATGGAGGCGAAATGTTGAGGCCCGTGTGCTGTGCGATGTCAGTGCACGTTAGTGCACGTTAGTGCCCGTGTGCTGTGCGATGTCAGTGCGATGTCAGTGCACGTTAAAGAACCCCAGGTGGTCGAAATTTCCGGAGCCCTCCACTACGGCGTCTCTCATAATCAGAACTGGTTTTGGGACGTTAAACCCCACAAAACAACAACAACAACTATACTACTACCACTACTACTACTACTACTACTACTACTACTACTACTACTACTACTACTACTACTACTACTACTACTACTACTACTACTACTACTACTACTACTACTACAACATGCAGCTGTTCTAACGAAGACGTCAACGCGCATTAGATAACTGAGACTCGGAAAGAACAAGAGCAATCTTACTTGGCAGAGCTTCGCGAGAGCCGGGTTCAGCGGACCACTGTGGTTGGCCACATAGTCGGCGATCCGAGGTTCGAGGTGGTACGGCTTGACGAAGTGGCCGTTGCATCCACTTTCAGCCATTGAAACACCAGGTGCTAGCGGGCTTTCGAGTGCGCAGTGATGAACGTAGGACGGGCAATTGCCAGGCGCTGCGAGTCGGCAGTTATGTAGCGAGCACAAACACATTAAACGGGGCGAGAGACCCTTTCAGCCAGCTGCGACATAGCAGCGCAGGACGTGTGCTACAGGTGCGTGGGACGGTGGAGTTCAAGTAAGGGCACAAAATGCTCGCGGACGGAAATCCGTTTCAAGCTTGATATGTGAGTAAAATAACTATTCCAAGTTAAAATAATTCCAACGTTTAGTCGCGCCGTCGCCACAATGACGCTGTAGGGCGATAACACAAAGAACTGAGCACTGCATAGACGGCCGCATTTCTCAGGAAGTTCCCAGTTCACGGCCAGCACGTGGCGCCCTGGTTGGCTCAACTTGGGGATGGTAGGCACGTGCTGTTGCTATTCCAAAATATGGATTCGTTAAACGTAAACACCGTGAAAAAAAAAGAGAGAGAAAACATTTCACTGAAATAGCTAGAACTCTGTTGGTGTTCTGTACGCGCCTACAAGCTACTATGCCTGGTAATTGATGTATATCTGGGGTCGCACGTCCCAGAGCACGATACGAATATGAAAGACGCAGTAATGGAGGGCTCCGGAAATTCGGACCACCCGTGGTTCTTAAACGTGCACCGATATGATGATAATAATAATAATAATAATAATAATAATAATAATAATAATAATAATAATAATAATAATAATAATAATAATAATAATAATAATAATAATAATGATTGCGGTTCGTTTAAGCAGAGGACACTAATTTCTGCAGACCATATCGGGAGCACGGCTGGGCGTCCGTGGGGGTAGGGGAAAAGGAGTGAAAAAGAGCAAGGAGAGAAACGCAGTACATGGGCCCACACATTTCGCCTCCTTCGAATTGCAGCCGCCACGGAAAGAATCAGCAGTTGATGAAGGCCAGCCGTATGCCCTATCTCCCGAAGGATGACTTCAAGATCATCATCCGCCCGAAGGGCGGCCTCAACATTGCTGAATGAGACGCAGCCTGAGGAGCTAGTGCCTCTACCGACATGCTGGCATAGCCGGAGAGGGAGAGAGAGAGAGAAGAGTTGTACGGAAAGCAGGGAGGTTAACTAGAATGGCACTTAGTTTGCTTCCCTGCATTGGGGGAAGGGATACAGAAAGGTTAGAAGAAACGGGTGAAAAAGAGAGAAAGGTAAACACACACATACACACACACGGCAGAGTTACAGTCGTTCAACGAGGCCAGTTTCGTGTAAAAACTTCAACAATGCCTTCATGGGTTTCCCTCTTGAAAGTCACCCGGGGAGCGCAGGGAAGACGCCACCGTGACACACGACACCGCGTGTCGGAAGCTGCAGGGATTCGATCCCGCAACCTCCGGATCGGCTTGATGGTGAGAGCCATTCCTTAGTGCCGTAAGAATTCTTTGACGCTCTTCTCTGCCATTCCTTTACGACCACATTCTACATCAACCTTGGCTGTTCCGTGATTGGCACAGGCTGCAAACACATTGGACACGTGTGGCCGTGAGTGAAAGAACTTTTTATTTGGTCCAGCAAAGCGCGACAACTCGTGAACCCGGCTAATCCCAGGAGGGGATCGACAGGTGTAGCCTGCAGGCCCGGTAACGGGTGCGCTGGACAGCCAGGATTTGGTCCTCAAAAACGGGACTTCGCAGAAGCACATCCCACTCTTCCTTGGTGAACTTCGGGCCCAACTACCGGCACTCCCAGAGCATGTGACACAAAGTAGCGGGCTCTCCACAGACCTCGCAAGAATAATCAGGGTAAATATCGGGGTAAATGTTGTTAAGAGACACAGGATTTGGATAGGAGTCAGTTTGCAAAAGTCTAAGCGTCACTCTTGAGAGAAAGGCCGTAGTGGAGGGCTCCGGAAATTTAGACCACCTGGGATTCTTTAACATGCACTGACAACGCACAGTACACGGGCCTCTGGCATTTTCGCCTCCATCGAAAGTGCGGTCGTTGTGGAGGCCAACGACGGGTGCACCAGTAGTGCACAGGTGCACATCTTGCAGCCAACACGCTCTCCTAAAGCGATTCGCTCAGCAGCGCTAGAGTACACCCTAGCAGCGCTGTTGGCGTTCGTGTAACCATGCATGCTGATGTACGCCACGCTTTTAATGAGACTGTCTATCGTCTTTCATCGATTTCCTGCTTTTTAAAGACTTCCTTACGTCTGTCTGTCTGTCTGTCTGTCTGTCTGTCACTTGATTCAACTGCCTAGCCAAACCAACCGAGCTACTGGCACTGGTGGCATGGGGTGACACACGTCAACTTTATACAGTGCAAAGAAATCTCAGGCCTAATTGAGGCAACATATATGTTCGTAACCGCGATCCGCTGCGTTAATTTAATTAAGAATACGCATTGGACTGGTTTTTACGTTAGTAAATGAAAAGTCAACGCAATAGAAATGGTGTACGCCGAAGTAATAAGTTGTCCCAACACATGGTGCGAGAGCAGGGTGAACGCGGGAAATTTGAATTGAATTCAACAAAACCTCCATTGCATCCATCGTGGTAGGAATGAGAGGGGTAGAGAAAAAAATTACAGCATATCCACGGAGTGAATGATGATGAGTGGGCGAAGCTCGGGATGTGCATCGTAGATCGTGCCGAGTTCCGGATTAATTTAGTTAACGCGCATGCTACCAATCCTCACGGTTCAACTATGCACAATGCACAAGTGAAATCTCCCACCGGCACTTCATTGCAAGTCAAGATCCAGTGTATATATATATATATATATATATATATATATATATATATATATATATATATATATATATATATATATATATATATATATGGGTTTTGCCGGTGAACGCTTCTCCAACGCGAGCAGTCGGTATTTCTCAATCAAGAAACTCGCTAGGAGACGCTGCCTGCGCCAACGTTGTCTCTCGCGTTTGCCGGGGCAGTGTCGAGTTTGCCGGGGAGCGCGTGGCTCCCGGCGCTCGCGGCGAGGGCGAGCGCCAGGTGCCACGCGCTCGCCCTCGGCGCGTGCGTGCGCTCCAGCAGGCACGCGCCGGTGGCTACCTACTACTAACTACTACTACTACTACTACTACATACATCGGGGACGCACGAAATGGCTGCAAATGGGGAATGAGAGACAGAAGAATTCGGCTTTTAGTTAACGCGCACGCTGCGAATTTTTTATTGTTCAACAACGCACAGGAGAAATCTCCCACCGGAACCACCTTGGAGGTCAAAGCGTAAGACTGGTTACGCACTACTACGACTACGACGAGGGACGAACGGGTGCCGCTTTAAGGAGCTTCGCCCCTAAAATGTGAGGCCCCGCCACGGTGGTCTAGTGGCTATTGTACTCGGCTGTAGATCCGAGGGTCGCCGGATCGAATCCTGGCCGCGGCGGCTTGTCTTCGTCAAGGCGCCCTGACGAAGACAAGTCTGCTTGTCGAAACGTTGGCTCCTGCGACATTCCCTGTTCTAAATCGTATTTTACGATTTGTTCATCGATTCAAGCATCCATCTTCCCCTAGCTTCTCTTCTAACTTTGGATTTAATACAGTTGAAATATAGTAAGCCAGTCTAGACGTTGTGTTCCCGGTAGAAACATGTTTTGCGTTGACTGCTTCTTAGTGTATTTTCTTCAGGTAATTGTGTGTTAATAAATATTGGAGGACGCTTATATAAGGTTCGGCTTCAACAGTCGAACGCTATAGCGTCACTGGGCCCCGCTGGCGTCGCCTTCTCATGGAATGTTCATTAAGATCTGGGAGGCTACACTAATTTGAGTTAATTGTAACAAAATTATGTGTTCACTTGCACTTTCGAATTAAAGCCCGGGGCTGCCATGTCTTTAGGTCTTAGTTAAGTAGTATTTTGCAATTTTTCTGACGTAATTCACCCTGACAAATTCAGTTTTGTTCACCAAAGTACCTGCTCCATGGCGGAGTGCTTGCATGGTCGGGTGCTTCAGGAAACCGCGGTGGCTCGGAAGGGTTATTTCCGCCTTGGACTCCCCAAGCACGTAAGCAAAAAAAAAATTGACGGCAGATCCACGAGGTGAATGATGATGAGATTGGGCGAAGCTCCTGGAAGTAATCATCGGTTAAACCGTGAAATTTCTTCCGTTAATTCGCCCGATAAAAATGACGTGAAACGATTGATTAAATGTTTTATCAAACTTTTATTGCTGGTTTCCGTTGTCCTTTCATTATGACCGCTTTGTGGTCGGTGAAATGTAAGCTAAGTGGTTGTTGCACTGCTTACACCATTGCTTTAAATGGCGTCTTTCGTTAAGCAGCTGGCGTCTTTTCGTTTTGCTTTTAGAAAACATCTGGCGTCTTTCGTTGGTTTATTTCATCAATCAACGGCGTTTTGAACAAAATTCTTATTGTTTAATCACGCACAGGAGAAATCTCACCAGGCACTACCTTGGAGGTAAACAATGGCTGCTACTGGGAATGAGAGACAGCAGAAGTCGGCTTTTAACACTTCTACTTCTACTAACGTTTCCTACTGGAACATGCCAATGGCTGCTAATGGGGAATGAGAGACAGAAGAATTCGGCTTTTAGTTAACGCGCACGCTGCGAATTTTTTTTATTGTTCAACAACGCACAGGAGAAATCTCCCACCGGCACCACCTTGGAGGTCAAAGCGTAAGACTGGTTACGCACTACGACTACGACTACGACGACGAGGGACGAACGGGTGCCGCTTTAAGGAGCTTCGCCCCTAAAAATTACACCATATCCACGGAGTGAATGACGATGAGTGGGCGAAGCTCGGGATGTGCATCGTAGATCGTGCTGAGTTCCGGATTAATTTAGTTAACGCGCATGCTACGAATCCTCACGGTTCAACTATGCATAATGCACAAGTGAAATCTCCCACCGGCACTTCATTGCAAGTCAAGATCCAGTATATATACATATATATATATGGGTTTTGCCGGTGAACGCTTCTCCAACGCGAGCAGTCGGCATTTCTCAATCAAGAAACTCGCTAGGAGACGCTGCCTGCGCCAACGTTGTCTCTCGCGTTTGCCGGGGCAGTGTCGAGTTTGCCGGGGAGCGCGTGGCTCCCGGCGCTCGCGGCGAGGGCGAGCGCCAGGTGCCACGCTCTCGCCCTCGGCGCGTGCGTGCCCTCTGGCAGGCACGCGCCGGTGGCTACCTACTACTACGACTACTACTACATACATCGGGGACGCACGACCCACGCCTTAAGGAGCTTCGCCCCTAAAATTGCAAGCTGCACGTAAGCAAAGATTTTACTCTAGAATTTGACCGGGAAATTTATTGCAGGAAGCTAGTTTGTAGGCACGCACACTCCTGCTTATTTCAGCAGCCTCGTGCGTGTGATGGAGGAAGCGTTGATATCCACACGAGAACAGATCGAAGCTCAGGGGAAGATGGAGGCTCGAATGAAAGATATTGATGATGAAGATGAAGATATTGATATTGATGAGAAACAGGGAATGTCCAATCCCCTGACGCGCTATACACAAAGCATCATCATCATAACCATCATTGTCGTCCTCGTCGTCTTGGCGAGCCAGCACCTCGTCAAGTCGAGTTGTCTTCGCCCTCTTGACGAAGACAAGTCCACTTGTCGAAACGTCGGCTCCACCGACAGTCCTTGTTATTCATCCTTTTCCACAATCTCTTCATCAATGAAAGAGTTGAAATTTCACAATGAATATTTTCTTAAGTTACTTTGCAAACACAACTTCTGGTTTCGCAACGCTGTGGCCCTAGTCATGTACGGTAACATAGGAACCACTGGTCCGCTTGAGGTACTAGGTAGATTTAGTATTGCGGAAAATTTTTGCGTTAGCGCTTGCGAGTCACGCTCGCTAAATTTTTGCGGAGTGCTATTCGATAGCGTTCCATAGCTCTTTAGTATAGCGCGAGACGACGACGCGCCGCAAAACGCAAGGCACGCAAACCTTCGCTGCGCCATCAAAACGCGAACAGTGAAAGCGTCAAAACCGTCGGCCGTTGTTAGTAACTTAAAAAGCAACGCAAGCGCAAAAAGATTTATTAAAAAGAACATCGTTTAATAATAATTGCACAAGTGTTGCTGTAGTGTGACGAGGCAGAGTTTCGCTTTCGTTGTTCGTGTGTAATGTGGTAAAACTAGAATCCACAGCGAAAAGATTGTCGTCTTGTCGAAGCGAAAACCAGCAACACGATTTATTGTGAATCAGCTAGTCCCACAACGCAGCAAGACGACACGATAGATGCGAAACGGGCAGCCGTCAGTTGTAGGCTGGTTGTAGGGAGCCGCCATGTTCTTCGCGCTAAACAAACTTAGCGAGCGTTTTGCGTCTCCGCTAAATTCGGAAAATAGCGAGCGATCGCTAAACGCAAAGCTGGAATAGCGTGCGGACGCATGCGCAGTCTGACCCCGCTAAATTTTAGCGTTTAGCGGGGCGCAACTTAAGCTGCACTAAAACTCTCTACTGTGGCTAACGAAGGTACCATGCGTGTCCTCCGTTCCTATTTATTCTTTCATTTTTGATGCCGCCTAATTGACGCCAATAACTACTTAAACCGCCGGGTCATACCTCTCGTTAATGTTAATGGCTTACCAAGAAGGAAAAATAAATCACGCCTTCCCCGGAACCTGGCTCTATATGCAAAAACGTAGCAAGTATTCGTAAAGCGTAAAATATTATGCCGCGTACTCTTAAATGGGATATTATTTGGGAAGGCAGGGGGTCACAATGTTGGGTGCAAGCAGCGACTAAAGCCGCTGCTGCGCTGCATTGGGGGATCGCGTCAGCCGGCGGAAAATGCATGGAGGGGCGTTAGCAGCGACGTGCTCCAATGACACGCATGGAACTTAGTGTTTCATGAAATCCGCATTATTAATCTATGTCGACCGGGGAGTTTTACTACTCCACGTGCATTAATATATCCTGACAGTCGGTACTGGTCGGAGAAGAAATTTTATATGCCACAGATCGAGCGTAAATCAGGCAAAACGCGGACGCAGTAAAGCTATATCCGTGACGTATACAAACATCAAAAGCGGGAAATAATGCACGTGGAGTGACCAACATAAAAGAAAATTTTTCATTTGTTCTATCGGGTAAGTTATATATGTTTCACCCACCGTTGCAGCTTAGTATAATACCCCTGACAGACGGGCGAAAGTAAAGTCCTTTTTGGTGAACCCCTTTTTCTACTCTAAAGGACCCTTTGCAGAAAGTAGTTGCGCCGATGACACACGGCAGCGCGTGAACTTATTTAGGTGGTTCCTAAGACGAACGCCGCAAAAAAAAAAATGGTGTTCCTTGTTAAAGCAGCAATATAGTGAACATTTTTAAAAAGTTCCGCATTTAATTACCTTTAGCGATTGTGGATCGCAAAAATATCGTTTTTATTGCTGATGGCTAATAATGTTGATGGTTCGTTTCACGCCACGACGAAAAAGATAATGACTGCCGGAATCCCGCATGGCGGCGATATGAGCGTTCGAGAGTGCGGTAAAAATAAATCTTTGCGGCCCGACAAATCTCATTACACGGCTAAAAGCTAAAGCTTATACGCAAGGCAAGAAAATAGTTGCGGGGTGTTGTAATTTTGTGAAAAGTTCTCTCCCGTTTACGGGTCGTGTACGCTGTTGGCGACAGTACGCCTTTACGCTCGTAAAGTAGATCACCTATCTACCTTTCTGCAAAGGAACCTTGCCGGGAAGGAGATACTCCTCTGTCGTGTGTCACTGGGCGTGAACTCCTTTCCGGCGGATGTCCCCTTACCTAAAGTGCTTTAGCATGCCCGTGTGTCAGGGGTATAAGGTGTCGGGTTGCTGAGACTGGGGACGCGGTTTCGATTGCCACGGCGGCATCATATAGATGGGGAGCAAAAGCAACTAAAAATTCTGGTTGATCGTCTCTGTCGTAGGAATCGTCATAACACGAAAGTGAAACCTGTTTTAGCGAAGCTGTGGATCGCATAAGCACTAATCTGGCCAATCGAGGAGTGCGAGATGGGTTGGGTACTCTGGACATGTGAACACGTTACATCTAGATATCAGAGGAACATGGACACTGCACAGAGACCCTCGGCAGTAATGCACAATCGAAAGTTCTCGAAAGCTTCACATTTCTTCGGAGGCACTGCGCTGCGCGCGCCAGAGCCCTGCGCAAACATGCCATAAACCAGGAGCATCCGCAGACGGTGGAGCCTTGCAAGCGATACAGAACGGGTTGTCAGGGGATATAGTTGTGTGATCACACAGTCCGCTTCAGTGAAAGGAGCATCCTTTGCTTGTCGGCGACCGTGCTTGCGTTCTTGGAGTAAAGCGCGTCGAAACACAACTGACCACACATGAAAATTTTGCAGCCGGCTAGACTCCGGCACGTCGCCAATTGCTACTGCGATCGGGACGCTGAGGCTATACGGAAGCGCTAACTGCCGGCACACGTTAGCACGGCGTTCTACTACGCTCTATCGTTCCTAGATGGCGGTGTACCATCGCTGCAAACTAAGAGGGCAATGAAAGGGAGGCGATGTTAATTTAGAAGCAACTTTGCTTGCTAAACACCTATGATTAAACCGGACATCAGTGAGATGAAAATTGTAAAGCGGTGTAGAAAATATATAAGGCCCCTCTGTTCCCTATACCTCCGCTGTGTCTGTGGCGAGATCGGTTGCGCTTGCAGCTCCTATCGTCTCATCCCTGGTGATTTTCAGTTCAAATGCGAGTGGGTGCTACTTTTTCAACGTAAACGTGTGTTCTTTTTTTCGGATGTCCTCTTTCGTGACGGAAGTACGCCAACGATTTCTTGGTGGACCGCCGCATAAAACACTTTGCTGTTAAAAAAGGTGAAAGAAAGGTACTTGTACTTAGACTATTACGGGGGTGAATGTGGACGCACCTTGAACGGGGTCGATTTGACAGGGGAAGTGTGGGTGTTTGGGAGGGGCCCTATAAAAACGTCGAGAAACAAGAGGCCGAATTGTGAAAAAAAGGTGGAATGGCAGAACGCCGAAATACTGAATTAAATGCGAAGAACCGAAATGTCGAAAATATAACGCCAAAAGCCACGTGAAAATGAAATGACGCACTTTGTGACTACTACATGTTCGCTTTCCGCCATATTACTTTCCACTGACCGCAGCCTTTTCAACTGGTTCTGCAAAGGTGCACCAGTGTTAGTATATAGAACTGATGTAAAATATCGTATTTTGCTATCTGCCGTGAAGCTATAGGCATATAAGTTTGACAGGACAACTCTTATGGGTGAGCACAAAAAAAAAAAAAGGTGTTGCCCAGTGTTCAGAGTGCAAGAGCACCAGCAATCTGTGGCAGTTATTGTTTCATTGATTGGGAAATGGACGAAAACGTAGTTGCGGTGCACCCAAAAGCGGAAAGCAAGACTAAGCCGCAAGGACGGCTACATTCACGTGCATGACAAGCAAGTAGGCTCTAGACACTACTGGATGTGCGGGAAGCTAAGTGAATGGAACTCTAAAGTGATTACCGACCTTCCTGCAGAAGGTACTCACAAGGTTATCTCGAAGACAGTGACCCATGCAAGCCATGCTCCGTACGTCTGCAGAGTTACAGTTCTTCATATTAAACACGCATCAAAGCTCTGGAGGCGGCCCCGGTCGACACACCGGTGAAGATCGTGCAGCAGGTCACTGCAGATATACGAGTGTTTTCGATGCAGCACTTTGCAAGTGGCGAAGCCCTGCGCCAAATGTTAGGAGGAGAAGAGTGGACAGTGCCCACAGTAGCCGTCTGCCGCGCAGGTGGTCATCACCGAGGGCGAGTTCAGAACTTCCGATGGCCGTGAGTTTCTGCGGCGCGACTGCACCAGCGCGGATGAAGCTCGACTCGTAATTTTCTCACAGTTATCTTATGGCCATGTTTTTCCTTTTGTCTACTGCTTAATGACTCGACGAAAGAAGATGGCGTACGAGGCGCTCTTCGAAGAAGTGCCGAACTTTGCCCTTGCACTAGCTCCAAAAAATTGTGAGTACAGACTTCGAACTGACAGCAATCAACGCAATTCGATCGTTGCTCCCGTCGACAGCTGCGCGTGATTTTTTTTTAGATGCGAAAACCGACGCAGCGGCATATTGCTAACACTAGTCTGCCCACATCATTGTTCGGGAATTTTCTCCCGTTTATTATTCCGTTATATGGGGGTAGAAATTCCCAAGAGATCTCTTACTCTTTCTCTTACGCTGCCACCTTCCGGAAATAATTGTGCTGTCTTCTGTTGCAGAGCAATACCTTTGGGCCTCCCAGGAAAGTGGTTATTGAAAATCTCAACTTCCTAATGGGGCGCTTTCGTGCGTTGTACAATTTGAGTGCTTCTCGCAAAGGAACTTCTGTAACACTCGTGGACACAGCGTTCTCATGCATCGTGCATTGTACTTGGAACGTTAGTGCACTTTGTTGTACTAGTGTGTCCATCGAATTTATCTTCCCCAAGGGAGCTAGACGTTTTCCCTCCAATTTATGACAATAACCTTTGCGGTACATGTTCCTTAGCTCAAACGAATTTGGAGTTCCCAGGAATACAAGATAGTATTGACTTCAGTGCGCCATGAGGAAGGATCTGCTCATATTAAATGGAATAAAACCTCCTCATTATAAGCGTTGTTATTTTTTCCTTGCAGACGGCAATGTAGTTAAGTGGTTTAGGCGCTCTGTTGATGACAACGAGGTTTACATCACAGCCACAGTGGCCTATGTGATTCCGGCGAAGGCTGCATCCAAGAACACTGCCGATTCGATTTCACATGACTACACAACCGGGTTGCCAAAATTAGAAACTTGTCCAAAAACTATTGTCTCTAGGCCTTCCTCACGACACATGTGCGCTAGAGCTTCAGGACGTTAAGGCTCGTAGTGTCATTTCAATTTTAGCTTCTCCATGAGCTGCCCACGTACGTCGCTTATACAGAGTGTTTACGTTAACATGCACCACTGCTTTAAGGACATCGATGCGATTTCTGACGTTTAACATCCCAAAACCACGACATTCCAATACCACGCTGGTATGTGGTATATCGCAAGCGACTGCGGGCCGTACGGGCATGGTTCCTAGAATATATTCTACGGACCATAGTACGGACAGTTGTCTAGGGACTTCAAGCACACACTGCGTGCGCAGTTGTTATTCTTATCTCTGTATTTATCATGACTAAGTTGGCACTAAGTTGGCATTGACACACAAAATTAATGACACGCAGTATACATGGTCACCTGTTTATGATAAACTAAATCGGTATGCAATAAGGAGAGCACTCGAAGACAAACAAGGCGCGCTGTCTTGCTTGCTGAGTGTGTGTAGACAACAAAATTAGTTTCACAAAAAGCACAGCAAGCGACATACGTTGTTTAATGATGAAACGTACACTGCGTTCCTCGTAACGTCCACGCCGTAGTGAAAATCCTTTTGCAAAAGCTTTTATAAAACAGTTCGCTGTGTGCAGTTCACCCTTCTGTAGTTAGGGAAATTATAATCGGTGGCAATTGTCAAAATAATTCAAGGGGGCAAAATAATTCAAGGGCGGGGTTCACTTTTTCAAGACTAAAGTGAGTCCGTCGCTCACGGCGAGCATGCTCATCTCAACGCGGTCATCGGACGCCATCTTGCGACTCAGCCGTCGCACGGACTCCGTTGCTGGATCGTGGAAGTCAGGGTTGTACGCTCTGGCTTGCCACAGCACCTGCGTAAAAACGCGAACTGAGTGTAAGCCGCAGTGTGAGCTCATTAAACCTGACTGGGTATTGTGATTATGTGCGCGACCATGTTCCGCCGGGTATTAGGGTATTTTAGCAGCGGTGATTTACCGTACACATTTCCGTTGTCACCGTACACATATCTTGTCGTTGTGGTTGGCGCGTGGCTATTTCAGTCGGCATCACCTGCTCTAGTAGGTATATGCGCGTAGTAACGTGATTGAAGGTTGAAGGGGCCCTTCATCGCGTCTTTCAGATTGAAATGGCCTATGAAATCAGCGAGGAAGCGGTATTAGCATGCTTACAGTATACGCTAATCCTTCGCTGCTGAAGCACCCTACTGATCATAACGTGAAGCGTGCACAAGGACATTACAAGACATGTCGAACACTTGCGCTGACCATTGAAAGGCCTTTATTTGAAACTGAAAGGTTTAATTCATGAGTGAGGTGACCAACTTTATTTATGATCCGGCAGAGTGTGGCCTGCCTAGGCCGAACAGGGAGGGGGAGTTGGAAACCCGTAGTCTCCCGGCCTCCTCTCTGGCTTTCTAGATGACCCAACGTTTTCGTATATCTGAGTTGGTTGGCGCGGTCTACCAGCGCGACCTGATTCGTTCTAGAGAGACTGCATTTTCAACATAGCAGCATTAAAATTCCCATAGAATGTGTTTTAGAGGAGTCTGTGCTCTCTTAAATGTTATCTACACGTGACGCCTGGGTAAGCTTCCGGAAACATACGCTTAAAAGCATTGGGAAACGTTCTTGTCTGCAGCTTCCTCCAGTCAGCCGCCTGGGACCGATCCAGTCTGGGGTTAGGTGCTGCTTAAGATTTGCGCCTACACAGCCACAAATTGTCGATTGTTACTGTCATCGGCTTTGGTAACCGCGAGCATTCATATGTATAGCACATCTGCAAAGAACTATAGGACCTAGCAGGTGATCATCAGAGATGACCCAAATCTCGACAAGTTGACTTTACCATGCTGCGGCTGCCGCAAAATTGCGGATTTCACGCTCAAGCCCACTGTTGTTTCCAAATGCGCTAGGTTCTGTTACGCTCTTATCAATGCGGTAACAGTGGCGCTTTGTTTCATTTCAGTATAAAAAGCTACTATTTTGATACTGAAATATGTGATACATGCAGGTTTATAAAACTACAAAATATTTCTTTTTCGGAGGAACACGCACCCCTCAAGATTGGCAATATGAAATCGTGAGCAATAAGAAATGAAACAGTCAAATTACATTCAGGGGGCCAATAGCGGCTGTGTGCAGCTTCCAAGCATGAATTTTTTGATAACACTAAGTGTTCAAGCGGAAATACTTCACTTGCAAATGAATACGTCGAATTCGTATCTGTAGTTCCACACTAATTATAACTTAAACACCGACTCGGCGTAACCTTGATGATGATGATCGTGGTTCGGTTAAGGAAAGGACGCTAATTTCTGCAGCCCATCTCGGGAGCACGGCTAAGCGTCCGCGGGGGTAGGGGAAAGGGACTGAAAGAGATAGGAAGAAGAGGAACGTCGTAGTGGAAGGCTCCGGAAATGTTGACCACCTGGGGTTCTTTAACGTGCACTGACAACGGACAGTACGCGGGCCTCTGGCATTTTCGCCTCCATCGAAAATGCAACCGCCGCGGCTGGGATCGAACCCGCGTTTTTTGGGTGGCAGCCGTCATATTGTTCACGACCGTGCATATCACCCGTAACCTCCTTTCCATTTCCTCGCAATACAAACTCGGAGCATTGTAGCCGCAAATAACAAGAGGAAACAAATAATGCATTTGAGTAAAGTTAGTTTAGCCTTGGTCTATAGGTCAGCACAAGGTACACAGCGCTACAAATGGCGCTTGGCGGAAATGCTTATGCCGCATGCACGCTAACCTACAAAGCATAACTGTACAAGAATCCTTCAGCCCAAGTGCCCCACGGGCATATACACAGAGTGAAGAAGCACACGGAATTTGCGCCTTGAAATACAGAGCAGGCACGCGAGGTGGACGGTGCAGGAACACAAGGAACACAACCTTACAGCACTTGTCGCTGGCGTCTATGCTTCTCTGTCTGTCCCACACGTATACTCGCACGTGTACCCCGATCGGCTCATTCCGCACTGCTCGCAGTGGGGCTCAGTCGCTTCTCTGTCTCGCATATTACGGGACTATATATAGTGATTCTTAAAGAAAGGAAGAGGCGCTAATTTCTGTCGCCCTTATAGGGGACACGGCGAAGCGCCTTGGGAGGGGGATAAGGGATATAAAGAGGTGGAGAGGAAGGAAAATAGGAAGGAGAGGGGACTGCAGAGAGAATCCACCTCCTCCTAATCTCCTAACCACTCCCTCGCCCGAGACGTGGAAGAGTGTACTCCGTAATACCAGCCTCGAAGTACAGCTCCGGGCCATACAACGAGCCGAGGAGGTGGCGGCCAGGCACGGCTTGACTGCCATCCTTCTGTGAAGAAAGGGATTTCTCTTTCACTTCAGTAAAGTTGCTTCTCTCTCTCTCTCTCTCTCTCTCTCTCTCTCACACACACACACACACACACACACACACACACACACACACACACACACACACACACACACACACACACACACACACACACACACACACACACACACACACACACACACACACACACGTACCGGCGCTTTCACATGAACACGCAGAATGCGTCCCGCATCCTCTTTGTATGCCGACGAGCCATTTGATGCTTTAAGCATCTTTATGCGGATTGTGTGCCGCATTGTCTCCGTCACTGAACAACGTCCGCTTGTCTCTGCAACACTGTACGAGACACGCTTGACGTTTGCTATGGCTACACGCCGTCAACAAATCCCCCCCTCCTTTTTTTTGCGCGTATGTGTGTGCCTACGTGTGTGTGTGCGTCACTTGCACGCATATAATGGCAACACGTGACTCACATTGTCGACAGCGATGATTCCCTGGCGCCTGACGAGCTGAAGACTCTTCTCGTAGTAATCTTCCACTGACTCCTTGTCCGCGTCGATGAATATAAAGTCGAAGAAGTTGGATTTGCCTTGAGCGATCAGGTCATCTGCGAGATGAAAATGCAATGCGAGTGGTAGCAGCACTGAGTACGTTTTCAAAAGCTCCTTAGATCGCGCACGAACTTGACCCACCTGTTTTATGACTACATCCCTTACGCATAGAATGCAGGCGCTTGTATGCAGCGTTCCTTCTTGGTACATGTGAGAGCACAGAGCACCGTACCGCTTATCGGCAACTGGTTAATATATGGCGCCGAAATTCTATAGCCGCATACTTCATGTTAAGGATCATGTTGCATATCGATTACCTCAAACAACATACTGCAATTCGCAATCGTTAAACGCGTGTGTGAGCACTCTAGTTGCTTTGCTGTGTTCAGGGAACCACCACTGCCATGCCCTCCACGATGGTTTAGTGGCTATGGCGCTCGGCTGCTGACCAGAAGGTCGCAGGATCGAATCCCGGCCGTGGTGGCTGCTTCTCCGTGGAGGCCAAATGTTGAGGGCCGTGTGCTGTGCGATGTCAGTACACGTTAAAGGACCCCACGTGGTCGAAATTTCCGGAACCCTTCAACACGGCGTATCTCATAATCATAGCTGGTTTTGGGACGTAAAACCAGTTCCTGAATATGTATACGGTACGCGTGTCCGACGTATACAAATGTAACGAAGTTATTAAGGACGACGGAGCGCCCTCGCTAGTTGCTACAAACTCCTCAGTGTTGGGAGATCAACCATCCTAGTACGACGCATTTTTTTCTCGTTTTGAAAGCTCAATTAATCAACATAAATTATCTAACTTTGTTATTATACGATTCAGCAACAAATTGTTAATACGAAACTTGTAGACCAGACTTAAAAATGAGTGACTGATGTGTTTGTAAATGAGTACCATTGATGGGTATCCTTATAAATGCATTCAAAGAAAGCCAGCGAAATGCAAGAATAACCACGTGATAGCATACCTCTAATTCAGCGCCCTCAGACAACCAATCGCGGAACAACGTCCGCTTGTCTCTGCAGCGCTGTACTTGAGACGCTTGGCTTTTGCGATGGCCACAAGATACACGCCGCCAACAATCGGCTTTTTCTTTTGTTTCTTCGTGTACGTGTGTGCGTGCGCGCATGCGTGCATGTTTGTGGTTGCTTTGAGTGTTCGGACTTCACTCGACGTGGGGAAGTGAATGATAGATATCTTTATGCAAGGTCACGTATAGAAGAGAAGCGCGATGCACCTTCTCCGCCACCCGCTCTGTGTGTGTGTCCCGATTTGCAACAGCGATGCAGATAAAAGCGAATATGTAGCTTTTTTGTTCAGTCGGGGGTGCTGAATTAGCGGTGCTCTCACGTGGTTATTTTTGTGATTCGTCGGTTTTCTTTAACGGCATGTATATGTACCATATATATGGAAGATATACGTTACAAAAAATCGAAAACAAGTGTCTAGTCCGCTCGGTATATAGCAAAATTGGCATAGAAGGGTACAGCTTTATGATTAACATGAATGATAGGTCATGGTGTCTGTAACATGGCATGCAATCACGATTACGGATATAAATTCACGTGTGGCTCATACTCGCACTGGGCATGTAGGTATATGAGTCACACAGAATGCACACAGAATGTTAACCTGTAGAGCATAAGCCACACTACGTTCACGTGGTATTCGACTGCCAAATGATCCGTATTCGGACGCCCAGGTCCCCGGTTCGACTACCAAAGGTCCTGGCCTTTACGTCTCTTGAGCGGCAGCTAAGGATTCCTAGGAAATCATTTTTGCAGCTAGTGTTACTGTGACCAGCAGTGTCGATCAGGAGGCTATTATGTAGTTTCTGTTCACTCTTTCGCAGGTCTTTCGAAGATCTGCATCACAGCTTCAAAAGTCCAGAAAATGCAGAAGTCGACTTGCCGAGAGACTTGCTGGCGTCACCAATCACGATGTCAATCTTGTCTTCAACACCCGCCTGCAAGAAGAATGTGAGGAAATCATTACGGCGAAAGTCCTTCGACAACTCATTGAGCGGTGACCTTGGACGACATGGTGAGCCACGAGATTGAAG
The DNA here is from genome assembly GCA_013339685.2 of Hyalomma asiaticum. NCBI lineage: Eukaryota > Metazoa > Arthropoda > Arachnida > Ixodida > Ixodidae > Hyalomma > Hyalomma asiaticum. The sequence continues at coordinate 32,888,312 of CM023483.1, read as the reverse complement.
CAAAAACACCGCGGAAATGCGTATACGCGATCACGTGTGGCATATACTCGCATGCAGCGGTGACCTTGAGAATTTACGCGTGGCACACTGCCCGGATACCCCAGCATTGGATGTTACGGGTTTGCGACACACGTGAATGGACCGAAAGCCTGAAGCACAATTGGCAACATGTCTAAAAGGCATAAGTTGTCAAACATGTTGAGAATGTCGATCGAATTGCCAATGTATGTAGTCTCTGACTGAAACTCATCAGAATGGTAAACACTTTGCCCCAGGATGTATGTTCAAAAGGTATGACGTAGTGATGCATTACCAAATGTACAGCAGGCTTTCGCCTTCCAGAACCTGGGGTTCCAAAGGTTGTTATTCTTTCTTTAACGGTGTAGCTGTTTAAGCTTGGCATAACTCCGTGTGGTGTGCGCTGAAATTTCGCCCTAGCTGCCCAATGTGCGGTGTTTGCGCGCGCACTTCTTTGCTCTTGCACTCATGCCCTCAGCCTACTGATACACAAAGGCGGGTATACGGCACAGAAAGCAGGATATGTGCCGACAGCTCGTAACATAACATAGTCATGCATAGTGTAGTATAGCAAGGAGTGGGGTAGAGACGTGAGGAGGAGTGATGTAAGCGTTAGAAGGAAGAAGAGGAGGAGGGGAGAGGGTAATGCATGACATAGCCTTGTATGCGCCACAGAAAGTGGGTATGTGCCAAGCAGTTCTCACCTATGCATGGTATGGTATATAGCAAGGCTGGTGGGAATGAAAAGTGAGGGTGAGGAGGTGTGATGTGAGGGTAAGGACGAAAGAAAGGAGATGGGGAAAGGGTAAAGCATGGCATTGCCTTTCGCAGTATAGTTTACCAAAGGGTCCGATGCGGAAGGGTAAGTGAGCGTGAGGGAGACTGATGCAAGAATGAGGAAGAGATAGGGGAGGGAGGAGAAAAAGGGGTATGTCAGAGGGTAAACGACAGCACAGCCATGTACAGTCTAGTATAGCGAGGTGTAGGAAAGTGAGATTGACGAGACATGCTTTAAGGGTGAGGAAGAGGTAGAGAAGGAAAGAACGCAATGTATAAGGAGGTAAAAAACGACAGATGACAGAGAAGAAAAAGTATGATGATGATGTAAAAATAAAAAAGAAGAATGAAGGAAAGGAGAGGAAGAAAGACACAGAAAGAATTCAATCTGCGTTCGCCAGGTGGTGGCGCTTGCTTGCCAGCTACGCTGTTCACTCAGGTTGCACCAGACGTAGAACTGGATTCAATTTTTCTTTTCATTCGTGATTATTCGGTGAATACACGGAATATACAGAAAGTGTTTTATTTCTTAGTGCCCCATTATGCCGCACAAGACGTTTACTGCATTGCGTTCTTACGAACAACTGTAGCACTGAAGTTTCACAGCTAAAGTCCTAGGAGCCGCATGCTCAACATTCACCACTGCTACAGAGCTGCTGGTAGAAGCAAACGCTAGCCATTTATAGGCGTTATTGAAGGCGGGCGGCTCATGACGGAGTCTCACTTAGAAATCGAACGTTTGTGAAACTACTGTGATATTTGTTCTGCTCGTTTATTCAAAGCAGTGATAATGTGTTCCATAAGAGAGATTTCTCCCTGCTGTGCGTGTCCGTATTGTTGCAATAACGCGCATGTACAATAGCTGCATCGGCCAGCAGGGAGAAAGCCGTATGCAAACTGATTGAAGGGATGCGCGCTTTATGCGAAGGAAGTGTGTATCAGAAAGAACAAGAAATGACATGAAATCAAGCCAACATTTTGAACTTTAAAATCAGGCATTGAAGATAGTGTGACGTTCAGAAGGTAAAATGAAAAATTTTGCATCGGGCCACTTCTGGTGGAAAAACAATGTCAACAAGTAGCAGTTAAAATGACAGAAAGCTGAGCTAGATGATATAGACTTGTAATAAAGTTGGGGTATATTACTTGTAGGGGTGTATTGCTACAGGGAATATTTAGGAAGTTTTAACTTCAATCTCGTTTCTTTTAAATTTTTACGTCCTACAACCTTAACGAGGTTATTGCAGGAATGGGAATAAAAAACAACAACAAAATGAGCATTCATGATCAGGATTCGATAAATTATTTAAGTGGTAACGAACGGACATTTGCGAGCAACAAATTCCAGGCTTTGATTATTGAAGGGAAAAAAGCTATGCTGGAACATATAAGTGCCGATGAAAAAGGTTGCAATATTAAGGGCGTGGTAACTGCTCGCAAATAAAAGTCTAAAAAATTTAATTGTCTAGAGTGGTGAGGCGAGAAGACCTGACTAGAGTGTAAAGAAATCTCAGGCATTCAACATGGCAATGAATTGATACCACATTTCCTATAGGGGTTTCACACACCGCAACCATATTCGAGAAAGGGACGAGAGTTTTGTATATAAGAAGTTTGGTTTCTTGAGGAGCGAGACGGATGTGGGTAATCTAATCTATGAAGGCCGGCCTTGTTGCAAGTGAGATCAATGCGTTTCGGCCATGACAAATTGTATGTCATAAAAAATGGCGAGGTGCTTCAATTCGAACACTCTGCATAAAATAACATTATTAAAAGCGTAGTGAAAGGACGTGGGGCACGGCTGCCGGCTCAAGGACATGACGGACTTGGAGAAGTTAATATTTATTTACCATAATTTGCACTAGCTATAGATGTGAGAGAAAGAATTGTTCAGGGGGGTATGATAAATCAGAAACTTAACAGCATTATAAAGGACAGAATCATCTGCAAAATAGACTATCCTCACAGAGGTGTGCGAGGGAAGATTATTAAAATAAAGCAAGAATAAGAGGGGACCTAGCACAGAACTCTGGGGAACTCTTGATGAATCAGGCATCAAGGCCGAGTTAGTAGAGTTGAAACGGCCACATTGCGAACGCTTCGAAAGGAAGTTTGATATCCAACCGATTCGATCTTTGAATCGAGTAGATGTTATTCGTAAAGCCGAATATTTTTCCTTTATTTTTTAAAATCTCACGTAAGCTTTATGTATCTTAGGTGGCATTACTAAAACAGATGCATACGTCGTTTGTCTTAATTTCTTAATTAAGCTGCCATGTTTCTATGGGAAGATCTAAATATCTGTTCGCCATTTTTAATGCTTCTTGACAAGGTTGGCAAAATAGTCTGGCGATCATCTCAAGAGTCGATACACCCACTACAGGTCTTATAGACTTCTCTATATATTCCTAAAAATGGTGTTCGTTCACGACTTCGCATTTCGTGGCTCTATGAAAACTCTGTTCACCCTACGGAAAATATCCCTCATCCTCCCTTAAGCAAATGTTTCATTATCTCTCCCCGTAAAACGTCATGTGCAACGAGTGCCCGAAGTATATGCTATAGGGTCGCGACATTTGGGCAGTACTTGCACGCCGTCTGGTAGAAGTGTGATAAGTAGAGACCGGAACTTCAGGCAAAATGCCTATTTTTTCCTGGAGTCCGTTTCGAGCCTATTTAACATATAAGCACGAACTAGGGGAAGGGAAACGTTTTAATCAAACATTTATTGTGCCTATAAGTGCCTATTTCGAGCTTCGTGCCTATATCAGCTTTTCAGCGCCTAAAAATGCCTTTTCGCGTTCGTCGAATACACGTTTTGCTTAAATGAGCTGTTCATACGGAGGAAAACAAGAAGCACTTAGTGTGGCGATATTAACTTCAACAGTCGCATAGCGCGCTAGTTATTTTTTTTTATGTTATAAACGATAGTTTATAACGCCTATATATGCCTAAATGACAGTATTTAGGGCTTATTAGGGGCGCCTAAAATTGTGTTTTTTCGTGCCTGAACTTCCGGTCTCTAGTGATAAGCATCTTTATACGCTATTGGTTTTATCGGCTGTGTTGGTTCACACACACACAAGATGAACTAGAAAAAGGAAACGCTTAGCCAGAACACGAACGCTTACCTCCTTCCAGAAGGGTCTTCCAACCTTGACGACTTCCTCGTCGATGTCTAGACCAATGACGCGACCATCCGGCGGCAGCGCGAGGGCAGCTGCTAGTGCACTCGCACCGGTGAACACACCTACAGTGAAAAAAAAAAAAACAAGAAATATACGTATGCCGAAATCCTGTTAGAGCGTAATAATTCAACCTCGAGCACTCATGAAGCCCCGCGCTGTCTCGCGGAGTGGATTTTGTGGAGTGGATGAAAGTCTGCTCTAAAGGACGCTGGCGGGATTGAGGAAAGGCCAGTCAACTGGTATTGTTTATTCGCGAACGTATCGAATTGCAGTATCTGTATGGCCTCAGATATGACACCACACTACATTTCTCACATGTTGCGTAAATCCGTCAAAAAATGCTTGCAGCTGAATACTAAATGGGCAATGACGATACAACGGGATATATATATATATATATATATATATATATATATATATATATATATATATATATATATATATATATATATATATATATATATATATATATATATATATATATTCACTTACGCATATGTGCGGCTGCAGTTATACGAGCATGGAGTTATGTGGCAAGCTCACCTATGTCCAAGTAATGTCGAGCCTTTGTAGCCTTGATCAGGATCTGGAAGAATAGTAACTGAGACGTGTCCGCCATCTTCTCAGGAATGGGCTGCTTTTGGGTTTCCTTTTACGACCGAGGCGCATGCAAGTGGAGAGAGGGAATCATTATTCCAGCGAAGCCTGCATTGCCTGACTTGTCGCTGCCATTGAAGCCGGCGGCGTCGGCGTATACGAAAAAAAAAAAAAATCCCAAGCCGAACGCGAAAAGGAAAATTAGTCATCGGGCTGCGGATTCCAGCCACAGAACACTGGGTTGCCAGACTAGCACGCTAACTCTGCCACTGTCGGTTCATCGTGCGCTCGCTTTAAAGGGACTGTCTAGCGTCCTTCATCGCTCTCCCGCTTTATGGCTCAATAGAAAGCTTAACTTTCGAAGTGTCCCAACGTGCAGTGGTTTCTCCAGATAGATAGATAGATAGATAGATAGATAGATAGATAGATAGATAGATAGATAGATAGATAGATAGATAGATAGATAGATAGATAGATAGATAGATAGATAGATTCGCATTTAATAGAGAAAGGCTTCGCTTGCCCCCATTTCGCCGATGAAGAGAAGGGCTCCTGAATTTGTAAAACATGATAATAAAAAACCTTTATATTCCCGAAGAACTCTTACGAGCCCGCTAGGCATATACCCCCTCATGCGCTTTGCACAAAGGCCTTGATCCCACTTTGAACACTTGGTTGATTGGCAGACAATTAGTCAAATATATTTCCTCGCTGACCGCTTCGCATGACACCTATTCCCACAGTGCATGGGATCTGCCAGATTTTTTTAATGAGACCGGACTAGACAAAATGCTTTGAAGAGTCTTTAGTCTCAGCCTTTCTCTCTCTAATCTAATGAAACTGTCTATGCGCATTATATCAGTCGGATTCAGCAAGAACAAATGCTATAATATCTTACTTGGCAGAGCTTTGCGAGAGCCGCGTGCAGCGGACCATTGTGCCTGGCCACATATTCGGCGACCCGAGAGCCGACATGGTACGGCTTGACGAAGTGACTGTTAACGCCGTTTGCAGCCATTGAAAAAATCGGAATAGGCAGCAGCACCGTGACCGTGCAAGAGTACTCCCGAATGCGCACAGATATATAGGCATAGGAGGCGTAAACTGCAGGTGCTCTAGAGCGGGCCGATAAACAGCAAATGCAGATCTATGAAATGGGCTGCCAAACTCTCGCCAGCCAGCTGCTGCAAAGCTGTGCAGTACGCGCGGCGCGAGTCGAACGCCGGAGTTAAAATAAGCGCAAAAAAAGTGGTTTATGCGTAAGTAAACTTAACTACAGGTTAAAACAATGCGAACGTTTGGAACAACAGACCTACCTTGACCTACCTTGGCCTACCTTGACCACCTACCTTGAACAACAATGACTCAATGTGGCTATGGAACGGTAACCCTGGCGGAGAACTGAGCGCATGCATAAGCGGCTGATCTTCGTAGGCAGGCACAGAACTTTATTTTTGTCCTGAGAAACTGCAGTTGAACCTCACCTTGGAGATGGAGGACACTTCCCCTTTATATTCGGGATAGTAGATGCCATATACGTAGACGGTGAGAGAGATGGGGGACATATGGAAAGAGGGGAAGCTTTGGACTGACATATGAAGTAAGGAAGAAAAAAAATGCACAAAAGTATAATTATGCCATGGTACATTTAGGCGATGTGAATTTAGCGGTTGTGATCCAAATAGGATAGAACATGTATCATGAAAAGTTCAACTATAGCGCGATTTGCACAGGGACACAAGAAGAACGAAACAGACAGGACGGGCGCTACTACCAACTGTTTATTGTGAAGGTCACCCACCGACGTAGTATATGCGTCTTAACGCACGCGCAACAAACACTTCAAGGAAGAACCGAGGAACCAGTAGACTAACAAGCATAAATCAGGCAACGGTCTGCATGAGACGAAATTCGGAAGAATGCAAACTTAGCGCCCGTCCTGTCTGTTTCGTTTCTTCTTGTGTCCCTATGTAAATCGCGCTAAGTTGAACTTTTCATGATGCATAACCAACTAGCCCAGCAGTCTGTCCAAATATACAATATGTAGATTGAGCTAACGCCTTCAGGCAAATAAAAGTGATTTTATCACCTTGACTTGGCTGTGAAGAAGACATATCACGTAACTGTGACATCTTGTTGCACTTGAGAGGCTGAGTGCATTCAGCCGATGAAAAGATACCTTCTGCGGGCACACAACTAGATGTCATGGAAGGAGCCGTCGACAAGAATAAGTGTTACTAAAATAGCTGTGGTCTCTCATGCCCCTCAGGAAAGCTTCTAATTTTAAGCAAAAGGACGAGATGACTGCCTCCCCAAAAGACCTTAAATGGAGTCATTATACCCGAGGTGAACATACCCCGCATCCCGGGCGTCATTCTCCATAAAGACGGTGTCTGTCTCGCCATTTTTCAAAATCTCCAACAGACGGTAACTCCAACAGTCACACACGTCCAACAGTCACACACCAGGTACGAAGGGTGACAAACAGAAAACATAGCCTGAGGAGTAAGAGACGCTCAACCTAACTTCAACCCTGACAATAGGCAGACTTACCCACGGCACGCCATACCTAGGTCTCAGTAACGGCGAGAGGGACAAGCTGAACACGCCGATACGGAAGACGTACAACCTTGCACTGGGGCTTCCACGTACGACGTACACAGGAAAGCTGTTGCAGCTGGGCATTCACAATATGTGAGAGGAAATAGCCTAAGCCCACATGGCAATTCAGATTGATCGACTCAAGCTTACAAGTACGGGCAGAGAGACTCTACAAAGGCCGTGATAACCAGTCAGACTAATCCAGCAGCACAGAACGGATCCCTCTGCCCTTAATAGAGAGGGTCATGGTAGCCGAAATACAGAGAAACATGCACCCCTAGCACAACAAAGAATGAAGGCAAGCGAGGGTAAAGCTCTACGCAAGGACTACGGAGGCCTAGGAGAGGGCGAAGATCGCTACACCGATGCGGCGAAATAGAGAAATATAATGGCTGGTGCTGTCACTGTGGCCAACGGCGAGGGAGAAGTAGTGGCAGTCTCAGTAAAAACAGCAGACACTGACTCCGCTGCGGAAACGGTGATAGCCCTGGCAACCACGACAGGCAAGCGAAATGACCATTATCATGGATTCGCGAATTGCACGCCGAATCTCCCAAATGGGTCTCATTCCAAAGCAAGCATAGGATGTTTTGAAAAGACGATAAAAAATAAAGATATATATATCATTACGGTAAAACGAAAACGAGTTATAACACGGCCACAGAGAGGAAGGCAACAGGACGTGGCCGGACCTGTGTCCTTTCGATGTCCATATTTCGCCTTTTATTATTTTTTTTCAGTCATGTACCAACTGGCCCAACTTTCGAACACTGTTGATGCACACATTGTCCTAGCATCTTGGCACAAATCTCAGGCGGGTAATTTATCGGCCAATGGCTGCTGCCCCAGACCACAATCTACGGACTATCCCATCATATTCAACAGCCCTTGTCGACCCATGCGAAAGCATTTCCCGAGAGAGAGTGAGAGGGGGAGAGAGAGAACCAAGGAAAGGCAACGGGGACCGGGCGGCGGGTGGTATATATCAAATGTTGCTGCGGCTAACAGAAGTAGAAACTCTAGTTGAAAATTCTATATTGAATAAGCGAACACGTTTAACGATCGAGCAAACCGACAAAGACAGAAAAAGTATGCAAAAGACAACAACGAGAGAAAGATCGAAAAGATCCGAGACTAGAAGACACACGGAGAATCAATATCGCCGAAATAAAGATGTGAAAAAGAAAAAAGAAAAACACGGCAATGTTTTCTCGGCTTTTAAAGGTTTGGACTGAAAGCAGCGTTCCTATAACATAGTGTAGTGGTCCCAAATCATTACATTGCTGGAATAATTCGTCCGCATTCAACTTTCCGAATTCAGGCATCGTAGAAGATCTTCCGATTGAAAAAAAAAAAAGAACGTTCACAGTACGCTGTATAGATAGATCATATGTCCGAATTCGGCGTAGATATGACATTAGACCGTCTGTACGCAAGAAAAAAATTAATCCGAGACTCCACAGCGAATGTTAGTTTAAAAGTAATTTGTCAGCATGCAAATCGCTCCTTGTTCCAGCATAGTCGTACATGGTAAAGCTTTGAGAGTTCTCAATGGAAATTTCCTTACGTTACTTTGGAAACGTAAGTTCATGTTTCAGAACGCTATCGCTCTAGCCATTACAGAAAAATATGAATCACTGGTTCACTTGAAATAGTGTGTGGGCAATCACCGTGCATGCTGTCCCTTGACTGTTTATTCTTTCATTTTACAATACTGCGGAATTGACCCCAATAACTGTTTAAACCACCAAGTCGTCCCTGTCATTAAATTTAACGAGTTAACGAAAAGGATAAAACCAGCTCGCCGTGCCTGGGGCGCTCGCGCAAGGGGCGCAGGAGGAAGAAGGGAAAGAAGTCAGATTAGAACAGCCGGCCTGCTGCAAAGGCGCTGTCTCTGTCTCGTTCTTCTTTACAATATATATATATATATATATATATATATATATATATATATATATATATATATACATACATACATACACATCGCGGTACCCGAACCTCGGTGCTGTACGCATAGCGTGACAAGTATACTTACAAAGCCTAAAATATTGTGTGAAGTTATTTTAGATCGGATGTGAAATGGGGTGGCATGCGGGTTACAATGTAGGGTACAAGCAGCGATATGGTCCATTGACTCGCATCAAATTGCGAGTTTCACGTGAACAACACAAATGAGCTATGTCTATACGGTGAACTTTTATCGCTGAACGTCCATTTTTATATATACACTTACGGCCCGAAAATTGGCGAGAAAAAAGCAGTTTCGTTTGCCACGGATTGAGCGTCACTCAGGTGAAACGCGGCTGCAGTAAAGCGATCCAGGTGGTACAAAAGCATAAAAGAGGCGGAAAACCATGCACGTGGAGCGACCAAAATCAAAAACAGTTTTCGTTCGTCACAGCGGGTGAGTTATAGGTTTCACAGGCCGTTGCGGCTTAGCAGTTAAGATGCGGGTTCGATCCCGGCGGTGGCATTTTCGATGGAGGCACAAATGCCAGAGGCCCGTGTACCGTGCGTTGTCAGTGCATGTTAAAGAACGTCAGGTGGTCAAAACTTCTGGAGCCCTCCACTACGGCCTTTCTCTCCTTTCTATTTATTTCACTCCCTCTCCCCCACCCCCACGGACGCTTAGCCGTGCTCCCAACATGGGCTGTAGAAATTAGTGTCCTTTCCTTAACTGAACCACAATCACGATCACCATCAGTTAAGATGTGGGAAGCAAATGCAACAGAAACAAAAAAGAAGAGAGAGAGATGAAGCCAGTTCCACAGTTCCACATCATCATCATCATCATCACCATCATCGTCATCACGATCCACAGTTCCATGCCGTGAACAACGCCGGAAGACCAAATCTGTTCTTTTATCGTTATCGTGAGGTAACTGACAAAGGTGTGACGGTACTGAAGTCGTGACGTGTCAGTTCTGTTCGTCATGCCGCCCTCCTTCATTACGTACTGACCATTCTTCATCTTTAACCATGTACTCAGGCCATTCTTTCTTTCTTTCTTTCTTCTTTCTTTCTTTCTTTCTTTCTTTCTTTCTTTCTTTCTTTCTTTCTTTCGTTGCATGTCAGGCTATGGAAACGCGGCCGCGGCCGCGGCTTCGGGAACCGAACCCACAGCTTGAAGCTAAACTTATCCTACATTCACGCATTGGCCTTCGCACAATCACTTATCATGTCAGTGGCTAAGGGCAAGAGCGGGATTGAATTGATTGAAGTTTATGTTTCAGACGAAACACGGTGTACTTGTTTTAAACCCAGATAATTACGCATCGCCGCTCTTAATCCGAGAAACAAGGCATCGTGATTTGGCGGCTGCATTTCGATGGAGGCGAAACGTTCAGGCCCGAGTACTGAGCGATGTCGGTGCAGGGTAAAGAACTCTAGGTGGTCGAAATTTCCGGAGCCCTTTACTCCGGCGCCTCTCATATTCATATCATGGTTTTGGGTGATAAGACCTCAGAAATCAATCAAGGCAGCGTAATTTCTTGGGCTATTACTTCTTTCAACACCCGAACTAATGCGTTAACTTTTTTTTTCCAGGCACGATAAAAGGAGTAACACGTTATTCCGTCGGCGTGGTCACCGAGCGCTGAGCTAGTCAGGTTAATCGTTACGTAGGACGTCACTATGTATTTCATAAAAGAACCCATTTGTTACCATTGGAGTGATAGTGCCTTGCCTTTGTATAGCCTAATCCAATGTATAGGTGCTTGGAGAATTGTGGTTGTATGCTTAGGTATTTATTGTAGATTTTATGGCGTATATAAGCAATCTCTTGTAGTTTCTGCTTTGTTATCAATCTTTCTACGTTATTTTTTGTTGCTACAGTGATTGAAGCTCTTACATTGATCTAATGGCATTGCACGTATAATGCATTAGCAAAATGTCTATGTGTCCACTCCTGCTCGGGCCCCTTAATGGGCGTGCAGTATTTTCTAAATAAATAATAAATAATAAATAAATAATAAATAAATAATAAACTTGCCATGACGCGAATGTACGTCACGAGCAAAAGTTTGGATACCATGGCACCAGAAAAAACTTTAAATTCCGAGTGGCACAGCTCTACAACATGGAATCGCACCACTGCATTACATCGGTCGAACAAGTGCACCTAGGCTGAACCACCTGATTTAAGCCAACTTACGCGGACAGCAAAGAAAAATAGCTGTTTGTGGCACCCATTGGTCTCCAAACTTTTGCTCACGACTGTACATTCACTTGGGCTGCGAAAGTTAAAAGTTGATCACAGTCGCATATCCTTGGCCGAGGAATGCCTGGCATGAGCCGTGCGTGGTCTAATTAACACAATCGCGTCTAACCGACTAGCGTACGTTATTTTTGTCTTGACCTGTCAGTCATATTTAGTATTACATTCGTACCAATCCACGATAATTTCGGTATACTCAAAGTAAACTGAACGCGAGTTTTCGATATTTTTTTTTTTTTGTCTCTTAATGCGTTGTGGACGCCGACGGACGTCACAGCCTGCTTGTCGTGAGCTGGTTGAGGACATTGCTTTAAAATGCCTCCCGCTAGCCACGCCAGTGTAGAAGCTTGGAAGCCGTCCACGTATAACGACTTCGAGCAAGCTTTGGCGAGGGCGGCAAAACTTCACGCACGTGGTACACACCTATGTGGGCGCACACAGTAGTTGTCCGCCGTGGTGGTGTTGTGGTTACGGTACTCGGCTGCCACCCAAAAAAAAAAATAATAATAATAAACGCGGGTTCGATCCTGGCCGCGGCGGTGGCATTTTCGATGGAGGCGCAAATGCCAGAGGCCCGTGTACCGTGCGTTGTCAGTTGCACGTTGAAGAACCACAGGTGGTCTAAATTTCCGGAGTCCTCCACTACTGCCTTTCTCTCCTTTCTATCTCTTTCACTCCCTTTCCCCTACCCCCACGGACGCTTAGCCGTGCTCCCAACATGAGCTGCAGAATTTAGCGTCCTTTCCTAGCCGAACCACAATCATCATCACACAGTAGCGATGATGTCATCGTAATATTCATGAAGTTCGACAAACGCTGCCTATATTAAAAATATTCCGGTGCACCTATACCAAAAATACGAGTACGCGCGTAAGAACACAATCGTACAGGTATACACCTGCACGAGTGAATCATTTTTGTCACCACGGCAACGCTGCATTTCCTGTCGCAATATATGTGTGTACGCGGTTCTAGGTACATGTACTTCAAGGAGGAAAATAGAGGCACGTGTTAAAAGAAGACGAATAATAAAAAAATTGACCCACTTTTCTTCGGATGTGCCTCTCTTCTCACCTCCCGATGTTGGGGGAGAGGGAGCAAAGCGTGTACAGCATGGAGGAAAGAAACAAAGCTAGGATAGGGCATCATGTGACGACCTTGAAGCCTAGTCATAAAAAATCGGTAAAGGAGGGAATTACGGGAAATGGGCCTCGGTCACGTGATGGGCAAGCCGTAGAATAACGCACGGTCAAGCGCCACTGAAGGTTGATTGATTCATTTGTGGGGTTTTACGTCCCAAAACCAGCTGTAATTATGAGAGACGCAGGAAAGACGGTGTTGCCGCAACAAGTTCACTTGTCGAAGTGTTGGCTCTATCCAGGAGTGGGCAGAGATACTGTAAAAAAAAAAAGGTATTCCCTGATACAGAAATCGAAATACATGTGGCGGAGGCCGAAAATGCAGATACCGAGATAGATTTCTCTTTGACACAACGCGATATTTCGGAGACACAAGAAGTACTCGGGAGCACAGGAATACAGATTCAAGAATACAGATACTTCCGAATTTATTATTTTGGGAGACGCTGACAGTCCGCGAGGACGTGAATTTCTTAAGTGCAGCGTAATAATGTGAATAATGTTGCACCTAACCGAAACTTGCAAATCAAGCATATGTCTTCAATCGCTAACGAATGTTCTTGAATTGCGAAAAAAAAGTATAGATTTATTTCACGAACAAGGCGTGCTTTGCGCTAAGACTGTTGCGTTTAATATACTCAAAAAATAGCAGCTTCTCCAATAGACAGTCTTCTAGGCAGCGTCGGTTCGGCTTTGTTTGCACTCGAGAACGAGTAAAGTCCGTACCATTGCAGGCAAGTTCCTGTTATAACGAATTATTACACAGCTCACGGCCAGACTATCCTACGCAAGGGCGATATAAATATCTGCTCGGGTCATCCAGATACCGAAACACTTCCGCTCTCACGTAGGTATGTTCTGACCGTTCAGAAGCTGAAGTTCTTTTTTTTTATTGATGTAAAAATAAATGAAACAGCTATTGTCGCCATTTTCTGGCAACGGCTACCTCTTTTTCATAGTAAAAAAAAAACCAAAAACAAAAATAATACCATAATCTAATCCGTGCTGCTTTAAAGGAGTTCGCTCGCGTTTCGCACACACCAACACTGTACACACACTCCTGTGAGTAATTGTCACCGATTTCTGTCTCTTCATAGAAGCGTTGAAGGGCTTTCAAGGCCTTCAACGCTGCTTCGAAGAACGATTGAAGATGGAGGGTGAATTTCCTTGATCTTCATACTCTGACGGTCCGCGAAGACGTGGCTTTCTCAAGTGCAGCTTCATAATGTGGATAATGTGAATCGTGAAAATTACTGGCGGAGCGCCTCTGCACGGACACGAAAATTCTTGCCGTCTCCTTTGGGAACACGTCGGGCTCATATTGAAGAAAATAGAACAGCATATTCTTCCCTGTAAAGTATCGCGGTTAAATCGATACACCGTAAATGTATTTCACTTCTGAAATACAAATAACTTTTTAAATTTATCTTCACAGAGAAATATATATAACGAAAATATCTTTAAGGTACTACTATCGCGATACAAGACTATCGCGATTTTGCTTAGCCCTGGCTCTATCTGCACTCCTTTCTTCTCATCGTTTCCAACTGTTCATCATTTCAAGCGTTTATGTTCTTTTGGATGTAATTATTAGGCACGACTTGTAGTGGACGGCTCTGATGCACTTTTGACCGCCCGGGGTTCTTTAGAATCAAAGTGCACAAATGCGTTGTTTTCTTTTTATTCTTGTCCTTTTTGGGACCATTTCGCCTTCATCGAGCCTGGCCGCAGTGGCCGGGATTCCCATGAAGTTCTGTTTTCGTTTCAATATGTTTCCATGGGATGAAAACACGGTCACCGGGTTAGTCGTATTAGGAAATTGTGGCGAACTTGCTACACGGCACAAAATTACAAAGAAAACCTAAATATATAGCGATTTTTTTCGAAATTCATAACTTAGCACGGGAACGTTAGACGTGTAGAAAATAACAGCAGTTAACATGCCCCTAAGTAACCAACTGTAACCTTTTCGTGCTGCAGACTTTTAGAAGCAAGCGTGTTGAACACAAGCGTACTGCACAACCATAATAAATATCACACTCGCACACGCAAACATTGTAATCTCCTTTATTATCCGTAGCGTTATCAGCACATTTTATGAACGAGGTGTCTTGGGATTACTGTGACTGTCAACCAAATAATACAGTTCTCGTCAAGTTTATTTCAAATATGAAATGACATAAAAGACAAGTTCGACTACCCGTGTGGTCAGGGCAAAGTCGAAAGCAATTCAATTAATTTTTCTTTTTATGACCATTGAATTGGGGAGTATACTTGGGCCGGCATACGCTTGTATACGGAAGATGACAATTTTGTAATATCACGCTCATTCGACCGCTGGAAATGCCTCTCATACGTAAAAAAAGAAAAAGAAAAAAAAAGACCGCTATACGCGCGTTGATATAGTAATTGAGAAGAGCGAACAGGCTGTCCAGGTTTTACTGTTGTAATTTGGGTTACTTTAACCGTTAAGGGGCGGGGCCTAAGAAGAGAAGTTCCGATATTACGTGACTTGCATGCGGATGACGGGAAAGAGGCGTGTCGCTTGCACCAGCGACAGGAATGGCGTCGTCA